>WAAG01000330.1:0-19234 GCA_013390105.1 Tichodroma muraria
TTTTTTTTAGGAACAACTGGCAAGAAAAGCTAGATTCTTTCTGTACCATCAATTTGAAATGTAGGAACGTAACTTGTCCCAATCATTATAGAATCACAGAATCATTACGGCTGGAAAAGGCCTCCAAGATCACAAAGTCCAGCTGTTGCTCCAGCACCACCACGTTCACCACTAAGCCATGTCCCCAGGTGCCACCTTCACACGATTTTGACCACGTCCAGGATGGGGACTGCACCCCTGCCCTCATTTGCAGGGCATGCAGAGCAAAGCTGCTGGCACTGCAGCCAGGACGGCTGTGCTGCTCAGGGCTGACTGCTGCCTTGTGGGGAAAATGGCATTCAGGGAGATTCTGGCATGGTGGTCACCCTAAAAACAACCTCAGGGTCACCACACTCCAGGTGGTGCAACCATTCCCAGCCCAGGTAACCTGGCTGAGAAAGGACTGATCAAAAGCAGCTGCAGAACTGTGTCTGCACAGAACTGAGAGAGACAGGACTTTTGGAGCTTCTTTTTACAAGAACTGTAGTATCCCAGGCTGTAACAGGACAGCAAAGAACACAGCATCGCTTTGCCCTGAACTTACAAAACACAGTATTTGGAAGCTTTCTCAATTTCCTCAGTTGCACACATGAACTGTTCCTTCCAAATCTGCCACTTCCAAATCTTCTCCACCTTCCCACTGGCCATGCATGGTCTGGATAGCCCTGGAGGCAAAATCATGAGGGGAGGTAGAGGACAATGAAGAGCAAAAAGGCGAAGGCAGAAGTATCTGTGGAAATGGGGTCTAGCTGTACCACTGGTGTGCACTACAAGCTGCTAACCATGACCAAATTAACAGCTCTCAACACAGCTCCCACGCACATGCAGCTGTACAAAGCACATTTTGTTAACCTGTCATCCTTTCTTTATTCCAGGGGAAGGTAGGTAAAAATCACTGGGGTATCACCACTAAACAAACTGCTGCTTTGTCATTTCTTTTTTTTTGTTTCCCCCGCTGTCATTTCAGGATTTCCTATCTCGTGTAACTCAGAACACAGGGAATTGGAGAACACCCAGTCAGCCTTGCCCTGGGCACCAGAGACTGAGCCTCCCAGCCCTTGGTGCCTCATGTGCTCATTTATAAACAAATGCTAACAAGCGCTGAAATCTGCTATTCTGAGTCAGTAACTCCCTCAATACACTGGAACAATTACAAATCAGGATCAAGCTGCATGCTAGCCTATATGAATATTTCATATATTCTCCTCAGAATTCTTCTCAGACAGTGAGAGTTTATCCTAAACACCCTCACAAGTAGATGTAACAGGGAACACCATGCACAGAACATCCCTACAAAGAACATCCGCTTGGTGCTAGTCTTGTGAGCCCCCAAACCCAGCGTTCCTCATTTGCTGCAGATCACTCCACTTCCAGGGAGGTACTACAAAAACCACCAAGGGATTGTGGTCTTGACTGACAGGATGAGTTTAAAAGTAACTAAAACACATTCTCTTCAGAGTGCAAGCCAGTGAATTCCATCACCAAAACCAGTTGCTGAGCATAACAAGAGAAACTCCATGGAGCAATGAAAGACATCAGGATCCTGCAGCACAGACAAATCCCAGAGCTGCAGGTACAGCAAATTCCCATTCCTCAAACACATTTAGGAATCTGGAGGTAACTCCAAATATCTCTTTGGAAGGGAAATAGATTTTTCCCCTGAGAGAGCCCCCGCCCAGCCCCAGCCTGCCCTCACCGATGCAGCGCGTGCCCTCCTCGTTGGAGTGGTACCCTCTGCTGCAGCTCAACGTGTTCCTCTGGCATGTGTAGGACCCCACAGTGTTGATGCAGTTGAATCCTGGCTTACAGGGTTCAGGGAGAGACGTGCATTCATTGATATCTGGTGAAGAAAATGAATAGAACAGTGAGAGATGCTATTTAACCCTTCTGGTCCGCTTTCTTCCAATAATCACTTCTTTTTCTTCACTTCAATTTCTTGTGCTACAAAGATAAGGCTGATGAAAGTCCACTGTGGAAATAGTTCCAAATTCAACAGGCAAGTATTCACATCTTTAAATGGACAGCAGTGTTGACATTAAGTTCACAGCAGGGTTTGAGGAAAACTCCACATCCAAGGGGCCAAGGCACAGCTCCTGAGAGGCCCAGGAGCCGCAGCATGGAGCCCGTGGTGCTCACACTTACCCACACAGTTCCCCTCAGGGTCTTGCAGGAACCCATCCATGCAGCGCTGCTTTGACTCGCAGTAGAACGACCCCTCTGTGTTCTGACAAACCAAGTTGACTTTGCAGTTGTGAGTTCCTCTCTCGCATTCATCGATATCTGTTCATCACACCAAAACACCACACTGGGGTGAGTTCAGCTCTACCTTTCAGTACCTCTCCTGGCCAGCTAACCTCCAGAAAGGAAATTAGGAGGCATTATTTCAACAGACACGCTACCAATGGGAAATCTGTGGGTTAAGTGCATGTGCTCTTGGACATCACTTCAGGATTTGTCTAGTCCTGCAGCAAATTTGATTGAGGTCCCTACTGCCTCATTCACAGCATCTCTTGGAACTCACAAATACCAAAATATTGGCATAATGTAATGTGCTCTCTGTAAAAAAAGCCATTCAAAAAAATAACAAACAACACAGACCAGCATCAGGGATAGAGTGCACACGGCAAAGACACGGAAATCACCAATTAACATCAATTATGTTTTCTCAAAACCAAGCTAGAGATGCCTTCTCATGCCTCGTCCTGAATAGCCTTGTCAGTGGTGTAAAGCAGAGACGGAGGGCCATCAGGAATCACAGATTCCTGATTGATACATAGATACCTGTAATTCTTTTACAGGCTACTGTAAAACAATTTGTAAGTATTATAATCCTCTATAATCTAATTTCAAGGCTAGAAAGTAAATTGGATTCATAGTAAATGTTAGAAATGCTCTAGAATCAGACAACAGAACAGGACATTCACAAAACAGCCTCTTCAAGTAAACCAAACTTTATTTATGACAGCTGTTTATAAAGGGAGATTTCTGATAATTTCTATTTTATAACTTTATGTTCTATGTCAAAAGCTAAGCTTAGGCATCTCTTACTCCAGCTGTCAGGAAACTGTAAAACTTGTAGGTGTAAATAACAGTGAGTTTTGCCTGAAGGCAGGTCATGTGTGTCCCTTGCATGCTCCTGTGCTGCTGTGAGAAATGATGTTCCCTTCTTTGTTAGACATTGCCAGAGACCAGGACAGGGGGGATGAAGAATAACTTCTTAACCCCGTGACCATTCCAAATGGTTAAATGTAATCGTAAAATGTAAATAAATGCTGATGGAGATTCTGAACACAGGAAGGATGGGGCTGTCAGCCCCATGATCCATTCAGGCTGGGGATTTTTTGCTGGAATCACCAGCAAACAGCATCAGCTGTGCCAGGCAGAGGAGAGGAGCTAAGGGGGATTCCTCCATCAGGGAGATGGCAAATCCTAATTCAGAAGGTTTCATCCATATTCTAAGTAATTTATAGTTATCCCTGGAAACCATTTCAAATGAATGAATGGGCGTGAGGAGCCTGCAAAGCCCAACATTTCCATGATGAGCAGCCTTTTTGAGCTGCAGTGTTGGTGTCACAGAACAGCAAAACCAAAATGCTTCGCAATCCCCTCCCTTCCCTGTGTGTAAGAGCTGAAGAACACTTTCCTTACCCACACACTCTCCGTCCTTCAGCTCGTGGCCGGGCTGGCAGCTCAGCTCCTGCAGGCAGCGGAAGGAGCCCATGGTGTTTACACAGTGCTCTCTCCTCTGGCAAGTGTGTCTCTCTGTTACACACTCGTTGATGTCTGTGAGAAAGAGGGAAAAATCAGTGCCACAGGGTGCCAAGGCATCTCCCTCTTCCTGCTCTTTTGGAAGGAGCAGAAAGCTCAAATGAAAGACAGTCAATAAAAGGCTTTGTTGCAGTGCTCTGATGGAAGATGTTTTTAGTCCAGGGTCTTTAGTTAGCACAAAGTGACTGAAAGAGACACAAATCACAGGGGGATTTCCTCCTCCTCCCCTCTTCCCAAATGCCATGGGGATGATGCAGGCACTAGGGATGGGCATGGACAGAACCGAGGAAAAGCAGAGCGGGCAGAGGATTGACGACCAGCAAGTGGTGAAGGGATGGGAACTCCTGGCCAAGTGAATGAGAAAGGGATTAATTAATGCCCACTGCTCCTCACCAGACTCCCACAGCCCAGGCCACTGCCAGTCCTGCTGCCTCAGGTTGGGCTGACAGGGGCTGCTGGGGTGGCACTGCTCCAGAGGTGGCAGCTGAGGCTGCCCTGCTGAGCTAGATCATGCTAGTACCTATTCCCTAAGGAATGCATCATTGGGACTTGATATGCAGGAACTCATGGAGAGGAACCCTGATGGCTCAATCAAGTTTGTAAATTTGTATTTAGAGCTTTAAAGAAATTTGATTTCAGCAGGTGGAGTAGTGGAAAAGTTCCTTTTAAAAAATCACTTCAACACAAGATTGCAGAGCATGGGACAATTAGGGAAGGAATATGAAACACCTTTAAAATTATATGCTTTGATAGGCTTGGATGAAATCATCTCAAATTCAGGTTTTGCTTGTTAATAATGAAAGCTAGAACAGCATGATGAGCAAATACTTAGAAGCAACAAAAAGGGGCAGAGACTGGGAAATTTTCTTGCCAACCTCCACAAAACCTCACATGTTCCCAGTTCTATATAAAGCTAACAACTGCTAGAGCTAACAAAAGCCAAATGTGACCAAAACCATTACCAGTCCTCTGGCTGCTCTGTGCATGAAGCTGATTTCATACTATACAATAAAGCAAGTATTGTTTAAATCACATTTTCATTTTGGCTGTAGAACCTCATTCTCAGATAAGTACATCAGATATATGACTTCCCCTGTGGAGCACGAAAACAGGAAAAGCCATTTGAAAATATTTTTGTCTCTAAAAATGTGTCATCTGGTTTTCTAGCAAAGAAATGAGGAGGAGCACCAAAAAACTTCAGTCCCTGATGGACTCAGGTAACTGGTGCTGTGCAGAGTTTTGCAAGACCTGCGTTAGCTTGGTTGCATTTCACTTCTCACTTATTCCTATTTTCCTTTTCCTGTTTTTTGCTCTCTGTTTGCCATTGCTACTCTCCACATGCTGTGGACTTGCTTTGCAGAGCAGCTGGTTAATCCACAGCAAGGTCCTGGCCATCCCCTGGATCTCTTTCTACCTGCCCCACATGAAGTTTGAGCTCCTCCACTGAGGGGCAGGCCTTGCCTGCCCCAAAGTTCTTACAGGGTTATGTCCCCCTAATGCCTGTGCACTTTCCTAGTTTCTATTCATTAGAGCGAGGAGCAGTTCACAAATGATCCTGTGGGGGTAGTAAAACCCCCTCACATGCTGGGAGATGAATACAAGGTGCTGTGGTTCTTTAGTAATTTTGATGTTTTAAAATTTTATTTTAGAGAAAACCAGAGATGGATGGCCACTTAACAGGACCCAAAGTACTGCAAGACTTTCTGCTGGCTGTACCATAGATATGAGATTATCTGTTCTTGCAAACCACAAAAAGGCCCCTCACATAAATGAACTGACAGCACCACGCTGCAGCTCATGAGCTTGGGTCAGTCTAGTACCATGTCAAAATAGAAAATATGTTTGTCTGAAATATGAACCAAAGAGGGTAGGAGGCATTCCATGTGATCAGCAGGTGGAATATTAAGCAACAGGCATAAAAAAAGGTTGTGATTTCACAGAGGAAAAAAAAAAAATCTAATATGATTTCATGTTTTGTCTATATTTTTGATTCAATTTTCAAAACTCTGAGTACTTGAAAAAATATGCAGAACTGGCTGGAACACATTTGAGGAAATTAAAATGATGGAAACTGGCAGATTACAATGCAGAATTCTTGCTTTCAGTGGAAGTTGTGTGCATGTGAGACACTGGCAAGCTCTAAAGCCTGACTGTGAGCTGGGCTGAGCTGCAAGGCTTAAACCCTGAGGCACGGCCCTGCAAAGCTCTGCTCTGCCTCTCTAGAGTCAGGGCATGAACCTCAGGCTGTGCCATCAGGCCAGCTGCCAGCCCTCCACAGTCCCCTGGTTAGTTTATCATGCAAACATGCCCAGTTTTGTTCATTTTTCTAAACAAATTCCTAAATTTGCTGTAGAATCCAGAGTGCCCATGACCTGTCTCCCTCCCATCCTGGAAGTCAACTCCACGAGTCAGTAAGATGCTTGACAGAGCACTAGGAATAACAAGAGTTTGTTTTCAGTCTCAAACACAGTTAATTCCAACACTGGACCAGCTGTGGTATTCATCCAACCCAAGTAAGGCTGTGAGGGAGGATAAGGTGATATTTACTTTAAAAAGCAGGAAAAAGAGGAAAAATAACTCAGTACTATACTGGGAACAAGTCACACAGTTAATTTTTGAGGAATCTACTCAGTCTGTGTATGTGGCAGCAACATTCCTCACTTTATGTCAGCAAAACCCAGAATGAAATGCAATCATGTAATAACTTTTTTTCCCCAGATCTACTGCTGCAAACAGCAACACACACACCATCCCTGAGCACATCTGTTGCACCCAAAAGCTGGCATATTTGCACAGAAATATCAACATTTACCTAGTGCTATTTATTTTTATTTCAATATGCACTTCGACATCCAAAATTCATTTCGATGCACCTTTTACTAAAAAAGTGAAACGTAGAGTTTTCTTGTGCTGCATCTGCAGTTTCTCATAATTTTTTTCTCTTCAAATTGCCTCAGCTCTGTTTGTTTTATGGGACACATCTGTGCAATGCAGGCACTTTGTTATTTTGCAACCACCCATCCTGTGGGTCTAGGAATAAAGAGACCATGTCCTGCTCCCTGTCAGGAGGGAAACTGAGGTGGGAGTAGCAAAGACAGGAGCAGAGCTGTCAGTGTGCAGTGGGTGGTGGGAATGACTTTGCCTGAAAGTCACAGGAAAAGCAACACCCCCAGCCTGGCTCTTATCTCTGGAGAACATGGAGCTTCCAGCCCAAAGACATTTCAGCATCTGCTCCCAAAGACACACAGAGGTGCTGTGTGAGACCTGTTTAAACAGCTGGTGACTCCTCTCTGTGCATGGCTGGTTTTTGGGAATTTTGGGTGTCTGCTCCTGAATGCACCTGGAATTATAATCCCCCACCTCTGACTAAAGGAAATTCCACAGATCAAAGATTATCCGCTGCTTTGTGACTGTAGAAAGATTGTTCCTCCCATCCCTAAAGTATTAAAAGAGTAACATCGTTAAATCAACAAGAATTTGCATACGAATTACCAAAGGTTTTCTCCTGGTGTTTGGGACAGCTCAAGGTGGAGAACAAAAGCTGTTAGGCTGGAAAAAGAAGAACAAGGCAGCGAGCAAAACACAAACCACAGTATGCCTGTGGCTTTTCCCTTGGACTACAAAAGTAGGAAAAAATGTTAAACACAGCAAATGTTCTCCTGGCACCACACATGGAGCAGAGCTGGATGGGAGTGGGGAGCACACACACACACACACACACACACAAAAAAAAAAAAAAAAAAAAAAAAAAAAAAAAAAAAGAGAGAGAGAGAGAGAATTTCCAAAGTTTTTTAGGTTATTTAAAAGGATACCTGTAAAAACTGCCCTGTCTTTCTGCCTTTGAGGAACACAGAGGTTTGGGGTTTAGTGAGGGAGAAGGGCTTCACAAACGAGAGCTGTGTCTTTGTTTCATGAGTAGTGCCTGACGTTTATCTGGTATCTGTCGTAATAAAATTGTTCTAATGTCATGGGACAGAGGGGGAACGTGAATCAAAGGAAGCACTTGGCACCTGCCACAGCAGCTCCTGCCAAAGCTGCAGACACACAGGCACTGGTTTAGTTTCAGAACACTCCTGGGAGAGGTGAAAAAGGACAGATCTATCTTTCCTGCAGAGTCCAGGGAAAACATCAGGGGGTTCAGTGGCAAGAGTCAGGAGCAGAGCTTGAAGAGGGGCCACTCCTGGAGCTTCCAGGCTCCCACGCAGGAGAGGAGTGTGGTGCCTGCAGCAGGCTCTGGGCACACCCTGGGCACCTCCAGCACCAGTGTCAGCTCAGGCTGAGTTGTCTCTTAAAGGCCTCCTTCCTTCCAGTGCTCTTCTCTCAGCCATTTCATTGAAACCAAATCATCTCATTAGTTTTCCATTCTTACCAGTACCTCTGATTTCAAAATAAATAATAATAACTAAAAAATAAAAATCCAATGTCAACAATTTAAGGAACACACAAAAGGTGGAAAATCAGAGTCTTTCTTTGGATTCTGACACTGCAGAAGTTTTCCTGCTCATGCCCAAATGCCACACGGTGCTTATTAATCATAGAGCTTTAAAGACAGGAACAAAATGAAAGCTGTGGTGGTCAGAAAAATAGTGTTATTTTTTCATATAGTAGGGGGGAGGACAGGGTTGGAAGAGGGCACTGCATTCACACAGGACATTACAGTCACGGACACTGATGCTTTCATGGACGACTGGAGATCTCCAGGTGCTCCATTTTTCCAGGCGACGCTGCTGCTGCCTCCTAATCCAACCTCTAGGAATGTACCCAAAAAAGAAACTATTTCACATAAGCTGAGGCCCTGGCTGCTGGAAGCAAATTAAATCCTCATAAATACTCTAGTAAAAATTGATCGGTTTCTTACATGAAGTCAAACAGCAGGGAGGATCCAGCAGAATGATGATGCATCCTTGAATTTACACCAAGAAATTAATGAAAATAAACAAGGGACTCATGTGAATTTTAAAATGCCCTCCCTTTGGAACAGATCTTTTCCAGTGCCCAGACTCACACTGATTCTTGAGCTGTATTTCTGAAGTTTTGTTGTTTGGTGGTGTCAGGAACTTGGCAGTATTGAGTTATGCAGGGAGATCAGCTGCTCTGATCCCTCAGCTCAGTTTGCAGCCATCAGAGCTGATGTGGTCACCACACCTGTGGGCTCGAGGCTTCTGCACAAGGTTATCTGCATCCCGAGAACGTATGGCTGGGGAAAAAGCCGAACAACACGCGACTCATGAGGTGAAGGGCTGAGCAAATGATGCACATGTGTTTGTACTGACTGACTCTGAGATGTCAGATGCAGGGATGGCCAGAGAGCCTGGAGCACGGATGGTGTGGAGGCGTTGCAGAGCATGGGGAGCTGTGATGCTGTGGGGAACGGCACGTGCCTCTCGTCTTACCAACACATTTCCTATGCCTGTTGAGAATAAAGCCCTCTGCACACATCCCACTGTGGCTGACACAGGAGAATGATCCCAGTGTGTTCTCACATAATTGTCCGCTGGAACAAGCCTGAGCACCTGTGAGGCACTCATCCAAATCTACAGCAGCACGGGGCAGCCAAAAGGGAAAAACAGAACTCCATTAGAACAGTTCCTGAAATGAAACATTTCTTTCACGCCGGGGATGCCGAGATGAAGTGTGCTGGAGCTCCCACATCAGCACTAGGCTGTAATACATGCAGTGTTACACTGAAAATAGGGCTGGAATAAACCCTCAGAGATCACTCAGTCCTTGCTCACACCCTGTACTTTTGCCATTACAGAAAGAAATGTCCTTAAAAACAGGCAGGCATTCACACAGAGACAGTGCATGCTCCTTGAAAGAAACCTGCTCCAGTGCACCACCACCCTCACCATCAGATCCTGACTTCAACAGAGATTATAAATGTCCCTTGTCAATGTTTAAACTCACTGACAAATACAAATTTTTTCATTTCCTGTAGGAAAACGATTGCCTTGAAATGCCCCTTTTGATTCTGACATTAATTAATCAAATTTGCTTCCACCACACTTGAGTAAGCAGTGCACTGTGAATATTTCGTCTGGTGATATTAAAATCCCATTTTCTTCACAGACTGTCTGGAATTTCATGAAAATGATTTGTTATTCAATAAGATCTAAGGTTAAGAGCGATGTGGATCATTTGTGAGCAATTCTGAGCATTGGGAGCTCCTGCTCGCATTTCACTGTTATTGCTCCCTTACTTAGAGATTTATAATTAAGGTATGTCACAGGGCATTGCTTCTGACCCCCAAACCCTCCCTGGGCCAACATATCCCTTGTCACTACTCAAGAACGCCCATTTAAAATTTCTGTAATGTGAATGGTGATGATGCAGCTTTGGAATTCACTGCTCATCACTGGGCAGGCCAAAGCTCCAGCAGCAAGTGAACACCTGGAGCTGGCCCAGCTCCCATGGCACTGCCATGTCCTGCCTCAGCTGTGAAGCCTCCCTGAGTTCAGATTTCCAAGGCAAGAGGAGCTAAAAGCAAACAGAGTAGATGCCAGGCAGAGCTGTGCTCTGAGGGTGCCCCAGGACAGCAGAGGTGCCTGTGCCCTGCTCACTGCCCCTGTTCCCAGCAAGAATGCTCCTTGTCCGCAGCTATGCACACAGAGCTGGGGAGGAACCTGAGTGGGAAGAGAAACCAGAAGGGCTGAAAAAATGCCTGCAATGTCAGAGGAAAAAAGCACCAGCCCAGACTTGCCTCTACCTTGCCTGGTAACAGCCACGCTGTGCTTCAGGAAGTATCTGTGAGGCAGAACTGGGATTCCTTCTGCCAAATGGTCTCTCTGATGGCACTGCAATTGCCAATTCTGAAAATGAGGAACACCCAGGGGTGTGAGGTACATGAACGTTTAACCATGGCTCTGTGGGGAGCCCAAAGCACTCACCTTCACAGGAAACCCCATCAGCCATGAGCGTGTACCCAGCCATGCAGGAGCACACAGCATCTCCTTCCACGATGTTGCATAGGTGCTTGCAGGGGCCATTATCTGCACAACACAAAATTCCAAAATACATCAGGACCCCCATCACAGATCAGCTGCAGTTCCACACTGCCAGGCCAGCCAGGCACGATCCTAGCTCAGGCAAGGGGAATCACCCTGTAACCACCCTGTGCAGGCAGCCCTAAGCACTGCTTCCAACCCTCCTGCTGCACACAGACACACCTGGCCACTCCTACCTGCACTGCTCACATCACCCTGCACAGCTGCACTGCCCATCCTGGCCTGAGGAGAAGGTGAGGAATAATCCTGAAAGTGGCAAGCAGCCTCAGATTTTTCTCTTGGGTTTCCCCTGACAATTCCTCAGCCTTGTGCCAGGGGTAACAGATTAAAGCTGTGCACTGAAATCAGACTGGAGAAGGGATGAGAGGGGTTTTATTCTGTCTCTAAACATTCCTCTGCAGCTGACACCTCCAATGTACCTTTGCACTTGTCCTGCTCTTCCTGCAAGGACACCACAAGGATGGGCTGGGAGGGAGAAGCTACTGGAGGGATGGTGGCTTCAGATTTCAGCCTGGTCACCTGTCTTCTGTCAGGATCTGCAAGACAAGGGATGATCAGGGACAGCACCATCCCCACCAGACACCCCACGGCAAGGGTGATCTCATTCATCCCACTCCATCATGGTTTGGAGAAGGAAACAAACATGGATACAGATCAGAGAGCCTGGCTGACAGCTAACATCTGTAAAGTACTGCAATATCTGAATAAACTAGGAAATGCTAATTTCATTTTTAAAACATTTGCTGTATTTTAAATACAGTGTCTGTCTTTGCTGTCTTTCATTAGGTATTTGACGGGAAAAAACCCCCAAACCCAAAGCAAGCCTTTGACCTTATCCTGTCCATTCTATTTCAACACAGACAAACAACAAACACCTTTACAAGCACAGGGTACTTCGGAATGACTTCTGTACAGCCAAGTGGAAAACATGACAGCTGCTGTCTGCCATTACTATTTTCAACAGACAGTAATGTTAAAGGTATCAGGAAAAAAAGAGCTCTGTTACATCGATAAGAGTAACCCAGTTTATCAGTATCATCCAAACAGAAGCCTAAACCCATAGGGATAAATTCTACCTTAAGAGGGGCATGTCCTGTCCCCACTGAGTTCAAGTGTCACCTGGAGCAAAGTGTGAGCCCCAAAACAGTGACAACTTTAAATGACTAAGGGTGACTGCAGTGCAGATTTGGGGTATGGGAAGAGTGAGTTCCTTAAACAAATGAAGTCAGCACAAATGCATAACAGGCTGTGGAACAAAGAAAAATCACCTGCTTGGGGCATAGCCTGAATGATTTCCGCAGGAATGCCCGAGACGTGCACAGACACAGAGGAACAAGGAGAACTAAAAGGCCACTGTGCCACGTATGGTTCAGCCAAACAAAGCCACTGAGGTACCCAACCACCTCCCTGACCCTCCCTCAATCTGACACAGCAATGGCAGCACCAGCCCTCCCTGCCCTGGTCCCTGCCATGCACCTCTGAGGTCCCATGGATGTCCCCTGCCCCGGTCACAATCCCATTTCCCAGCTGAGCTCCGCAAACCCCTCTGCAGCCCTGGGCACAGCCATGAGCATCACAGTCCTGCAGATCTACAGGAACATGACTTCCCAGATCACAAGATGTTTCGCCCAGAACTTCAGCCGAGGCAGTGCTGGGAGAAGAACAGCAAAGCAATGAAAATCTACAAATACACTCCAGGTGAGCAACCAGGCCAAATTTTGCAGTGATAAAATTTGGCCTCTTTTGGATTAGGCTCCTTTTCCAGAATTTTAATACAAGCAGAGCAGACAGCTGCCACAGGAACAGTCAAATGCATTCTTGAGGTAAATGCTGTAACACCACGTTGAGAAGGATGACACACAGAATGCTCATTGTTTGGCTTGGGCAGAGGATTAGAAGCCTAAGGAATTCTGCCACTGGATGGAAGCACTGATTTTGACTGTTAAATAACAGAAAGCACTTGTAACTAATATGAGGTTTCAACTTTTCCAATTTCTGGGTTATCTGACTTGAAATTGTGCCATTGGAGAACTCCACACATCAAAACAATTAAACACAATAGACTTTCTTTTCCAGACTTCCACCACACAAGATAAATTTAGAGTTTGTTATCACTGAAGGATTTTAATGGTTTTAGATAAAAATCAAAGCTCAGGAAGCAATGTTGTCTGTCTGAACTGAGTTAAGTTTATCTAAACTTATCTAAAGAAAACGTAACTGTGAAATACAAAATTACTCTGAGAAGAACAGATATTTCCTTAAAAATCTTTACAAATCCTCTTCTGAAAATGCAAACACTCTTGATTTCAACATATGAAACACCATCCTTATCTCATACCACCAAATATAAAAATAAGGCATAATTGAGTTTCCTAAATTACCATTTTTCTTTACATTTTACAATTTCAACAGAACATGTCCATGCATCAACACCCATTCAAAATCCCCAGAGAAGCTGCAGATAAACTAAAGAAAAGCTTGGTTGATGAGTGCAGGTATAAAGATACTGCCCTTCATGTCCCTTTTCTCACCTGGAGAGCAGCTGGTGCCATCCTCCTGCAGGGTGAACTCTGGGAAACACGAGCACTTGTAGGAGCCCACAGTGTTGATGCAGAGATGCTGGCAGAGCTCCCCCCCATAGAGCAGACACTCATCCAGGTCATCTCCAGGCAGGTTATTGGACAGCTCAGCCTCGCTGCTGATGGACAATGCTTCGTGGTGATCTTCCCTCTCTGAAACTACAGCAGAACATCTCTGACAGCTGTTCTGGTGTTGGGACTGGACAGAACGGGGGGTGTGGGCACACAAATGCCAAAAAAAGTCATATCTACGCAAAACAGTTACTGCAAGGATAAGAACAAAGAAACCCATCCTGGAGGGAACACCATTCTGCTGGAGGGCCACCTCCTCCTTCCCTAAGGCTGCAGGGACAGATATTCCACAGAGCCATGGAGAAACAGTCACAAGGGAGGTCAAAAGCTCACTGTTCACATGACAGCTGACCCCATTCCCACTGACATCTGAACTAAGGTACTGTACTGAGCCCCACCTGAAATTGAACCCACACTGATTTTCAAATTTCAGGAGAAGAAGTTATCCAGTTGGTTCAGAAACTTTCCAACATCACAATTAGCTGGTTTCTCCTATACTAGCATTAGCAGCAGCCTGGGAGCCACTGAACAGTGACATGGCTTTCCTTCCTACTGCCTTTAAACACCAGTCAAAGCTGGAACACCACCTGCTTCCGTTCCTGACCAAGTGTGACAAGGCTTTCTGTGACATTAAAATTAATCCTTAAGAGAATTTCTTAGTTTTAAAGGTGCAAAACTTATTTCTGGGCTAAACAGACTAATGGGGATATAATTCAGCATCATAAAGTCACCCATGGGCATTTTCTCAGTCAGCTTTTCTTGAACACACACAGCCAAAGTTCCTTACTCAGTGAGGTCTCAGGTATATTTAAGGATGAAAAGCATCCACATGTTCTTTGCTTTTTCCAACCTGCTTTAGGAAGAAGGAAATCTTTACTTGATCTGGGAGGAAAGCAGCTGTGCTCCTGATGCACTGCTCCCTCCAACACCTTCCTGAAGGCCTGTGTGAGGCAGAGCCCTTGCCTGCAGTGTCTCAGTTACAAATGGATACTCACCCTTCTCAGGCGTCACCGTTGGCAGAGGCTCAGGATGCCGTTTGACCTCGGGATGCACGAAGTGATGCCCCCCTTCACAGCAGGACAGCATCACGTGGCTGCAGGGGTAGCCCAAGTTGATGTTGGACTCGCAGGTTCTCCCCTCACTCCTCAGGCGCAGGCCCAGGCTGCAGCAATCACAGCATTGCTGCCAGACAAGGGGAATGTCAGCAAGAAGCATTTGGAAGCACTGAACAAAAATCTGCCAGGGCAGAGTTGGGGTCCCCATCCCTGGAAGTGTTCAAAAAATGTGTGAATGTGACACTTGAGGTCATGGTTTAATGGTGAACAGGGTGGTGGTGCTGGGTTTACAGTTGCACTTGATGTTCTTAGGGGCCTTTTCCCACCTTAACAATTCTATTCTGTGATTTAACACAGCTCCAGGGATGAGCCCACACACACCCGGAACCGATCTGCGCTTTCCTAAGCAGTGGAGCATCTGGAAAAACATTTGCAGTGTGGACAGTCATAAGTATCAAAGCTTTACTTGTGCTTGTTTTTGCCATTCTGCACCAACTGGTCAACTACAGCCACAATAAACACAAAGTCTGGCTGTGCCAGTGATTTCAGCAACTCCAGGTGCCAAGAAGAAGCGGTGCTGCAGATCAGCTCCTCCCAGTTCTTGCTCACAGGCCTTGCTTGTGTGTAGTATGAACAAAAATTTTAAACAAAATAACACAGATCTGCACCTCTTTGCAATAGAGCTCAAAACACAGTCGGTTTGAAGCAATGTGACAGGAACTGGAAATAACTTGCATGGACATGAGGGTCAGCAGCATGCCAGCCCTGCCAGCTGTCAGTAAAGACTCTCCTCGCTGCACTACTGCCCTGCAAACCTGCTCTGACCTTTAATTACCTGTCTGTGCTGGACAGCATCCTGCTGGGACTGACTGGAGGGAGGCCAGGGTGTATTTGATGAGTTCTTTGCCTCTTTTCCTTCCTTCAGATACTCTGGTATCTGAACAGCAGCTTTGCTGACATGTTCATCTCCCACTGCTTGCAGTTTGCTCTGCTGCAGGCAGCAGACAAAAACTGTGTGCTGCTTTACTCAGCCCCAGACAAATCTACTGCACACTCAGGCCACAAAAGGGCATCAGATAAATGATACCAAATTCAAGAAGTCCATGCTGTGGATGCACAGTGGATACCTAACCAAGCAGGGAAGCTGTGAGTCTCTGCTGCAGAGACAACTGGGGTCACACCTGAGCTGGAGATGCCTTTGTGGATTTGAATTTAAGCGTCCTCTCACATCTTATTTATTTATTTATTTATTTATTTATTTATGCTATAAATAGCATCTGTTTCACTGACAGAAAAGCACAGATTCTCTTTCCCTCTGCAACTCCTTTGATAGTCATCCACTCACTGAGAGTTTGCAGTTACACCGGAACAGCCTCTCTGAACCCAGAGATGAGACTCCAGCCTGTTCAAACATTCACCCTGTGAAAAGGTGTCAGATACAAGAAATGAAGGGCAGGATTCAAGCTGTCAGCAGGAGCTCTGTCAACAGAAAGTCCAAGGACAGAGCAGTTCCCAGGAGGGGGATCCCGGACCTGGGCAGGGCAGATAAGAGAGGCAGTGTTGTAAGGAGTATGGAAATGGGGAGGAATCTTTTCATCACTGTAAATCCTAGGTGGGCATTCCCATTAATCTAGAGCCTGTCTCCAGCAGGGAAATGCATCCACTGCCAGCTCAATGCTCAGAAACTCTTCTGCTGAGTCCCTTTTTTCAGGACAGCACTGGGGGTTTGTGAGCATTTCACACTCAGTGCACAGCCTGGCATGTTCAGCCAGCACTGACGCCTGCAGCTCACGTTTTATGGCCCTGCTTCCTAATCTGAGAAAACCCCAAACTTCATAAACAACAAACATTACTCACATCTGCAAATATGCACAGCCATAACGAGCTTCCTTCATGTGCCCAAACACATTTGTGAAAAATTTACAGTACAGGCCTTGAAGAGGTTGAATTATTTTGCACACTAAATAGGCTAAATTATCGTTTCAAAAGAATATTAAAAAAACCCAAGCCCTGGCAATAATTGTGGCCATGCTAGAAAAGGGAAAATTCCTCTTCACATCCTCCCCAAATCCAGAACCCTCAAATTCAAATTTTTATGAAAAAAACCACATAAATCTGTTTTCTGTTTGTTTGGGTTCTTCTTTTGTTTTAGCTCAGTTTTATCACCTTCAATATGCAAAATAGAAGAAGTTCAAGATAATACATGTTTTTACTGAAGTACTGTAAAATATAAAATATTTGCCTTAAAGACCCAAGCTTCTTTCAGTCACAGTTTGATTCACAATTTATCCCATGTGCAGGCGTAACAGAGAGTATTAAATCAGTCATACATCTTTGGGCTCACATATTTTCCAGGTGAACAAAACTCTCATTTTCCAGTGGAAAAACTTGTTTGCTGAAAATTTCCTTCTAAAATGCAAAAATTGGAATGCCTTGACCTTCTGTTAGCTGCTTTTTGAACTTCCCAGGAATTCTACAAGTGATTTAATAGTAAATATGACCATTTTTACCTTGCAATTGAGAAACCCATCTTGAGAACCATTCTTTGGTTCATGGCTTTCTGCATTCCCCTCAAAACTATCCTTGCTGGAATCCTGCATAATTGGATTTACCATGGTGGAGTCTCCATCCACTAGGAAAAATCCCTAAGCCTGTGCTTTTTGTGTTAGAGTAAATAACAATTAAAGCACCTTAAGATTAGGTTGATTTAGCACAGGCTGAACTCCTGGGTCTTAAAAACCACCAATGCCACATTCACCTTTGAAGCAAGAGGTGAAAACATCTAAAATGCCTGAAGACCTACAAATGTTTGTAACCTGGAGGTAAAACCCTGGCTTTTGGCAAGATAGTGTAAATATCTTGCTGGGTTTTGGGGAAATTAATGAATCCTTCCACATTCCAGACAAACTTTTTTGATTTATGCCACAGCATTTACTAAGAGCAGACCGATCAGGGGAAACACCACTATGGACTGTCAGCATCTTCTGCCACATTCCCTCTGAAAAAATGTTTAACCATAATAAAATTAGAAAACCTTTCTTGTAATACAAAGTATTAGAAAGCAGTACAAAGTTGGGTTATTTTGTATTACAGCAGTACATATTGTAATGCTAAAGTAATATGAAGTCTCAACAGTCTCAATATTTATTGATTTTTTTCAAGCAGTAGCTGCAATGACTCAAGAGCTAAACGAGCTAAATAGGTGAGCAAAGCTGTTAAAAGTAAAAAAGTAATTTTACTGACTCAGATGGTTTATCTTAAAGGAAAAATCCCATTGGAACTGGCATGAGGAACCATTCCACAAGAGTATTTTGTCACAGCTTTCAGCTCAGCCAGGAATGATGGAGCGCTCCCTCTCCACCTTTGCCTGAGGAATGGCATGTGTAATTAGGCTGACTCCACAGCCTGGCTCTGCCTGGCATGCAAACGACCCCTGGTGAAAACCTAAGCATAACAATTCTGTCACATTTCAGACATATTAATGTCGTCTTCTGAATGCACAAATTCTCCTTTCACTTTAATGACAGACTTCAGACCCAAATTAACAATGTTTCTGAAGATGACAAATCAGCACAGCTAATTAAACCTTAAACCCTGCAGTGGCTGTCCACATTTTCTGCTTTTCCAGTGAACAACCACCAGTGAGAACCTGCGATGTACAAGAACAGATAGAACTAATCAGGTTCCTGCTGAGCCCACAAGGAAGCTGCACTTAAGCTGAGCTAGAGCTATGTAAATTATGATCAGAGGGAAATGAATTCTGAAAGGCAGTGTTCTGGTGAAAACAGGACAAGAGAGCTGCTGAATCTTCAAACTGGCTTAAATTGGTTTGGCTCCACTGGTTCTCATAAAGCAAATCTCATTTTTCTAAGCAGAGGCTGTGGTTCAGGATTTGTGATTTGTGCTGTCCATTAAAGGTTGGCCTTTGTTCATGAACAAGAGATTCCATCATCATCTAAATGCTTGTTCCTCTACTCCAGCATTGTGTAGAACTGGGAAAGAGGGCCACAATTCAACACTGGAGCCCAGCAAACTGCCCAGTAATGGGTTTCACATTATATCTTCAATTAAGTTTTGCCCCATCATTTTCTAAATTCTTCTACACTATAGATATAAAAACTAAAATGGACTTTTCAGCTACTTCCAAAGAGAGGAAGCAAAAGCAATACAGCCAGTTAGGCCTACAAAATGGAAATTAATTCAGAACAACACTACTGCTGCAGCTTCAAAGGGGGCAGCAGATTGAAATGCTAACAGCACCATTTCACTGCCACAATCCTGCAACTTCGTCGTTTTCTGTGCCCCACAGTAAAGCAGGAACAAATGCCTGCTGAAGGCAGGCAGCAAGGACACTTCACACACCTACAGAAGCACCAGAGGAGCTCACCTTGTAGGATGAGCCCACGCAGGGGTCGCTGTCCTCGGGGCCACACGTGTCCCCCTCCTTGGCAGCGATCATCCCGGCCAGGCAGCTGTTCTCCCTCACCGTGGCCACGCAGCACTGCTTCTGGGCAATCCTGCAAGGGCCAAGCCACCACACTGTCACACATCCCACGGGCAGGGCTCTCTGGCACGCCCTGGACACACCCCAGTGCCAACTAAACTATCCCACTTGTAACACCTAAACATGTACAGAAAATCATCCTGGCAGAACAGGAACTGATTTTTTAAATGAGTATGTACTTTGTATCTATCCCCTAGATCCCTGGAAGTGTCC
>WAAG01000333.1:2451-26594 GCA_013390105.1 Tichodroma muraria
AGTTCTCAGTAAAACCTATCTGGGGACTCAGACCACAGGAGACAGCATTCTATAAAATTACACCCGTGCAAAGAGATTGAGATGAGGTGTGAAGTCATTTGGAGTACTGTCATTTTCTCCTTTATGTGCCAGAGAACACACATCAAAGAAATTCAGATGTGCTTCAAATAAGGTCTAATTACTCCTAGACTAGAATAAAGGTATTAAGGTATTCAAGGATTATTAAGAAAGGAACGTTCAAGGAGATATCAGTTTTAGCTACAGATCATGAATGGCAGCTGAAAAAGGCAAAAAAGCAAAAATTCCCTGTCTTAAATAATACAATGTTATTCTAAACTTTTATAAAACACTGGGTTTACAGCAAATTTAAGCTTGTTCTGGAAGACCTACTGAATTCTCTAGTCACTAGAGGTCACTATTAGTTTTAGATTGTTCAAGTCTGCTGACTTCTGAATCTTCAGAGTGTTCTAAATTTGGGAACTTGCCTTTGTGAAATATATTCATGTAAAATAAGGGTACTTGGAATAGATAAGTGAGTATCTTCCTGAGAAAAATAAGTCCAGAAGTACAGGTCAAAAGTGCTGGTTAGGAGACTGTTTTAAAATATTGTATTTATCATGGTCCTTCCAGCCACAGGTTCATTCTGGTGACTCCAGCAATAAAGAATATTGAGATGAGGTGCCCCCAAGAACAGCCAAGATTATCTTGGCACTCACTCAAGTCATAACCCACCAGAAAAGGGAAAGAAAATCAAGTAGAATGGCTGGACCTTGAGATATTCAGGCATTGACTTATCAGGAGTCCCTAAGACAACAGAATAAGAACTGATGATTGATATTTGAGGGGGAAAATTTAAAAAAGAGAAACAAAATTGGTGAAAAATAAAGGCTTTTTGGATGTTTTCTGGACCTTGTCTAATATCTATTGCTACTCTGACCTACATTAAAGTTGTTTTGTGTGAGGGATTTGCTGCAGAGCTGTCACTGCCGCTGCCCCCACACCACATTTCTGGCATGGAAGTTGCCTCTTCATTGTTTCTATTTTCAGCAGGAGGTTGGAGAGGGTGAAGACTAAGCAAAAAAACCTTTCAAAATTTCCTTTTCTAAATGCAAATAGAAGACATTAATGAGTCTGTTCAAAAAGTCAGGGACATGCAGTGTTTCTCCAGTCCTTGATGCATCCAGAAGGAGGCAGAGCTGCTGAAATGGCTGGAAGAGATGTCCTATGAGAAGCTGAGAAACCTGAGCTTGTTAAATTTGGGAAAAAGAAGGATAGGGGTGACCTCACTGCTCTCTACGGAGGAAGGAACACGGTATCTGCTTATGAGACATGGGAGTAGCTCAAAGCTCTTCCAGATGAGGTTTTACAAACTTGAGAACAAGCTTTAGCTTGGTCAGCCCTGAACTACTCAGATTAAGTGATGATTGTGCTCCCCCACCATGGAAATAGTCTCTTCTATTGTACTGGAGGTCAAAGGTGGAGGTGTGAAGATAAAAGAAAATCTATATATTTTGACTGGAGTCAAAATAAAAATCTAAATTTTGCTGTACAAAGAACATTGAGACTCCATATGGGCTTAGGATTCAGAGTTCACAAAACAGAAACAAAATTCTGGACGTGATTTTGAGCATTGAGGAAATTCCCTGCCTGGGGAGGGCAGATGGTCAGTAGTTAAAGTATAAACCAGGTCAGAGCTGCAGGTCCCGCTGCCAGCTACATTGTTTGGCACCAAAGACCTCATATGAACAGGTTTTGGGTGCTGCAGAGGGAGCAGTAGGTGATCCCCAAAATTGCAAGATCCCCTTCGATAATTTAGATTCTCTCCTCTTCGAGGCCTTTTTGG
This sequence comes from Tichodroma muraria, assembly GCA_013390105.1. Taxonomy (NCBI): domain Eukaryota; kingdom Metazoa; phylum Chordata; class Aves; order Passeriformes; family Sittidae; genus Tichodroma; species Tichodroma muraria. Next base: position 4,295 of record WAAG01000333.1, read on the forward strand.
CTGGGTGGCTTCCTGGGTTAGTTTTTGTTACTGCTTATATAAGATTTTACCTCGTTTATATAAGATTAAGGACTCAAAAGGTATGAATATGTATATTTACCTTCCCTATATTTTCTGCTTCTAAAATGATCAATCCGCCATCTATTGGCAATATTTGTCACATTTCGCCTCCCCTTGCAGCACGAGCTTCACCTTCATTTGATCACCTGGAGATGCAAACAACCTCCCCACCAAAAAAAAAGCAACAAAAATGTCACAACCAACATTGTGGGAATCTGGGAATCTTCCACACCTTTCCTGAGGCAGCATCAGGGAACTGTAAATCCTCCATGAATTACAATTCCCAAGCTGAGTCAGCATGTGACTTAATGCCACTGCACAAGATGAACCCAGAGATCTCAACATCCTCTCTCCATTTCCACACTGTCCATCCCTATCTCCCAGAGTACTGTGTTTCTTGTATCTTTTTCCCCATTTAATCCTGGAATAAGAATATAAGACTATTAAAATGCCAGTTAGTGTGACTAGAAAATAAAACCCTGCCCAGTTGTTTTGTCTGTCATCAATACAGAGTGAGCTCTATGGGCAAGAAGCTCCTTTAAGAGAGACCAGAGGAAAAGATTCAGCCAGATGTGCTCAGTTTGCACAATAACTGTTTCATGTGCCTCTGCTCTCAGAAGACAAATGCTTAAAAATCAGAACTCTAAGAATTAATTCCACTTTCACAATAGTGGAAAATTAGTCTCTCCTTACAAAGACAGAGAAGAGACAGCCTGAATAAACTGTTGAAATCTATGAATGGATGTCTCAGCCATTCATAAATTCTTTGTGCAGTAAACCCAGCAAAGAAAGAAATTTAGAGAAGGGATGTATTTACTGATCAAGAACAGGGAGACAAAACATGCAGCAAAACTAATAATATTCTGCCACAAAACTCTCCTGATTGCAGAAAATAAAATCCCGTAATCAGAGATTTGCAATCCTTGTGGCTGGCATAAAGACTTGAGATTTCTGTTGAAGAACAGAGTCAGTAGCAGAGCATTCTTTGTACACAACAGTTTCAGCAAATATAATTGTATATGTATTCAACAAATGTTAATGCCGTTCTAAGAGGAATTAAAGCCAGACAGTGTGGGGAACACAAAGGTCAATCAGAGTCACATTAAAAACATTCTGTTCCATCCTTTCCAGCCATTCAGCAGCCAAGGGAGATCATTGTGCTTTGGAATGAAAAGGGAATGTATGTGGGGCAATCATTTCTTTTTGCCATAGACAGAGCTGGTAGTCAGAAAAAAAAGACTGTTTAATGATTTTATTTGCAGAAAATGCAAGTGAGAGAACAGCTGTGCTAAACCACTGTTTGTCCATGTTATTAAACAAAGCATAACCACTAAATATGATGGATGCTGAGAGAAAATAACTGAAGTTAGGTCTGGTTCGAGCCTTCACTCATTTCCAAGTCATTTTCTTGCTTCAGGTCTGTTCATTTGAGGCTTCTGCTCCTAACAGAATTGTAATTTCTTTCACAATACATCGGGGTTTTTTCACTTCAACAAATTCAAGGGCTGACACTACATTAGTACTGATTTTACCCTTTAGTCTCATCTCTGGCTCCTAGTTAACCCTTGTTCAGTAAGAGAGAAGTCCATCAATCATGTTTTATCTATTTTTACTGTTCTTGAGTTTGAGTAAGGTTACCTGGCTTTAATATTTTTTATTAATTATAGTGCTGAAATTACAGTGGCAGTGGTTGCACAAATAGATTCATCAAGATCAATAGTCAATTTGATCTAGAGAAGCTTTCTTCTTTTGTACCATGTCATACAAAAGAGAATATCCATGGTTACTGCTGTTAATATTTATACCACTCTCCAAGAGGAAAGAAAAATGCCAGACAACAGAGCTGGACATTGATTGCTGTAGAGGTTATTGTGTGGCATTAAAAAGAGGTGCCTGAAAATGGGGCTGAGAATATTTTTCCATGTTGCCTATAGCCCAGGGAGCTGAGAATGGATGGCAGAGTAAAGCTGGTTTATCCAAATGCAGAATATCCAATACTTGGTGTTCAAATGGCTTCTTTCATTGCTCTCCCTCTGAAGGACAGGGAGATCCAGGAGGAATTCTGCAAAGGCACAAGGATTTGAGGGTACTGAGGGCAAATGCCCAATACCCAAACCACAGGCTTTCATGCTCTGAGATTTGTTTCATGTCAGTGAGTAAATGTGCTTTGTCCTGTCAATTTGGGCTGAAGTGCAGGATGAGCCCCCCAGCCACAGGGACACTGAATGTCCAATGGGATCAAGAGAGAAGTGAAAGTCTGGATAAACCCTCAGCTCCATGTGCTTGGCCTCTGGCTCTAGGCAAGCTCTTCCACTGGGGGCAGAGGGTCTATCTCCCCAAAACTTTAGACGTTATTTCAGTGAAGTCCTTCCCTGAGATTCTCTCCTCTCCACTGGGTTGGGATGGTGACATCAGGCACAGACTGGCCCCACAGTACCAAAAAGTGTGCACTGAACTGCCTGGATTAGAACTGCAACTGCTTAGGGCACCCAGAAGGAGGATTTTATACATATTTGCCTTCCTCTGGTCACAGAGAATCATTAAGGTTGGGAAAAACATCCATGATCATCCAGTCCAACCTATGACCGATCCCTCCAGTCACCCAGCCCGGAACACTGAGTGCCACATCCAGGCCTCCCTTGGACCTCTCCAGGGATGGAAACTCCAAACCTACCTGGGCAGTTCCAAGGCTTGACCACCCTTTCCATGAGGAAATTTCTGCTGATGTCCACCCTGAGCTTCCCCTGGCCCAGCCTAAGGCGTTCCCTCTGCTCATGTCCCTGTTCCCTGGCAGCAGAGCCTGACCCCCCCAGCTGTCCCCTCCTGTCAGGGAGTTGTGCAGAGCCAGAAATTCCCCCTGAGCCTCCTTTTCTCCAGGCCAACAGATTTCATTCAGGAAATCTGCCAAGTCTCTTTTATCACAGTATCAATACCTCAATCAGAATGGGGCAACTGAAGACTGGCACAAGTTCACACAAATGTCCTGAAGCCAAAGCTGTTGCTGCACACTAACCATGAGTCAGTGCTGTGGAACAGGTTGGGGCTGAACAAGAGGCAGAAAAAAAAGATTTTGCAAAAAAGACAAAATGTTAATTCAGCTCTCTATGAGTGATTTTTTTTTTAATATGAAACCTGTGTTTTAGGGAATGCTGTGCCCCAGTAGCAACACCTGCACTGGATGGGTGGCACCAGGCAGCTGAAGTGTGTACACATGCCCTAATGCCACGTGCTAGGAACAGGCCAGGCATCCTTCAAACTCTCCTTTTCAGTGGGTGGATCTTAGCAATAGTCATGAAAAAACAACAAGCACAGGAGTTCTTGTGCTCAGAATCTGATAGTGGTTATTTATCCATCCTTATGGTGGTTGTTTATCCATCCTTCAACACAACCTCCCAAAATTGCCAAGAGTGTTTTACAGAGGGAGTTACAACAGGACCACTTCTGCTCCCCCTTGGGAAGACTGCAGGATAAGCAGTCCTGGGTTTAGCAACACAGATCAGCAACGAAGAGCTTCATCCTGGAAAATCCTGGTCCTGTGGGAGCTGCACTGCCAGTGGGATTCAGTGGGATTCAGTGCTTTCAACTCATTCAGTGCTGTGAGCGCAGAGCACAGATGTGATATTTTCCATACACACGCGGTACATGTGTCACAAGCATCTAAGGCAAAAATGACTTGGTTTATTTACAAATATATCTCAAGCCCAGAATATAAATAAATCATTGACAGCAGATACCTGCCTGGCTCCTTCCTGCTCAAAATCCCTCCCTGCATTAATAAAAGCCTCATTCTCACTACGAATTGATTCTTTCTCCAAGAGCTGAATCTAATAAGAGAGATTATGGTGGAGAAACCTTGTCTGTGTAGTCCCACTGCCTCTCTCCAGTGACTCCTGAGATAGGCTGAAATGTATTGTTAGCCTGCTTTCTGGGAAAAATCAAATCTCAACAGACCACGGGAATAACATGTAGAACTCTGAGTAACAGGGCCACTCACATCTCCTGACACAGGAGTGTGAAACTGGGGCGGAACAGGAGTGAGTGACAAGTGATAAAGGCAGCGGCAGGAAAAGAGACAAGAACAGCAAAAAAGCACCAGCGTTAGGTGACAAACTTGAGCCTGGTGACAGACAGGAGGTTTGTGTCTCTGGCTGGGGAGAGGAATAACAGGAGGGTGGGAGAGGAAGGAAAAGGCAGGAAAAGTGAGCAGTGCTGGCTCTGGCTGTTCTCCAGGGCAGCTGTCCCCAGGCCCCACCACCCCAGTGCTGACAAAGGGTCAGGGAGGAAATAAAATCAGGCTTTGGGGAGACTATTTTGTGTTTTCAGATTTATAGAGATTACAGAGTCAAAAGAAATAATCAGCATTGTGGCATCTAATAAATCTGACAACACATAGCAGTGCTGGGCACAGATTCTGAGAACAATAATCACACTGAAGGATGATTTTTGGTTGCTGTCAATTAGACACTGCTCAGGTACAGCATTGGGGAACAGAGAGCACTTGTTTTCTCTCTCATCTCTGTAACTGATGTGTCAAATTTCAAACTTCAGACAAGTTTATTAATTAATTAGTCTGCTTTGCACTTTCAACGAGCCTATTTATACAGTCATTTCTTATTCATGTTTTCTCCTGTATGTTGCGTGGAAAATCACAGCAAATTCAGGCTTGCGGGCACCAACTGTTGCTGCTAAACAATTAGGATTAAAATTTGGACAACTTTTGGATTTGGGGACAAGAGGTCGGTGATTTGTTTCAGTTCTTAAAAAAATTATGGTGTATTTTTTTCTCAATTTTTTGGGAAAATACATGAATGTTTATTTCATCAGTTCCTCTGATCACTGAATACCATTTCTTAGTCCCTCAGAAGGTGTTTATTCCTATTTTACAGGACAAGAGAAGAAGGAACCCTCAAAGTTTGATGCATATATTCCAGTCTCCAACTCCTTCCTTCCTAATTTCTATTTATTATTAAACTTTACCTAAACCTTTTTTATTCCAAAGGATTACAATAGAAAAACAATACATGAACTATATAGATTTCTATTAATCAAGAATCAAACCCTTCAAGCCTTATTTCAGTCTCCCTGATTATATCAATCGAACTTCATTAAATTTTGAACTCAGCAATTCATTTGCTTACATGGAATTCTTAAATAATCAATAATAGTTCATTATAAGAAGCCTAGGTATATCTGGAAACATCAGCTGTCATTTTTAAAACCCTTTTACTTTTGGACAGAATTTGACTTGATTTTTTGGATAGATTTTGGCTGTCAAAAGCCACCTGTAAATTATAAGATCCAGGTTTTTCCCAATGAAAAATGTTCTTTTTAAGTGCATCATGCATTTGGAAAAGTGCTCAGAACGATGTATTTTGACTTGGACTTGCTTGCAAAAAATCACTTGTCACATGGGCAAAGTTTGGCTAATATTTGTTTAAATTAAATTGCCTGTAATGACTTTAGTCTATCCCACTTAAGTTGGCACTGTGCAGGTAGCTGCAAATAATTTTCTTTTTGTTTTCATGGGAACTTGAGAAAATTAATCCTAATTATTTTAAATGGACTGTGCTGACTGTTTAATGTGCTGGTGCTCAAACAAAACACCTACACACCAGATTGCACAGAAAGCAGGTTGCCACTCTTTTTAGGCCCAGAGCTGGAACATTTGGAGAGAAGAGACAGAACAGTGCAGGGGTGCAGAGCACCAAGCCTCTACATTTAGAAGGTGTAGGAAAGGGATCAAGGTTGTGGGAGTACCTGATGTGCAGCATTAACTCTTAATTTGGGCAAAAATTCTTCATGGTAAAGGAAAAGTCATCAGGCAGCAATTCATGACATGGGAAAGAGAGAAGAACCTGACTGCAACCAAATCTATACTAAAGTTAATGCATTTGTGATAATGAGTTTGTTTACAAAATATTTGAATTGTGTTATGGTGCACACTCTTCAGCTCTCTTCAAGCAGTCTGCAAAATGATTATAATTCATCTCCTAATAATAATTGCTATATGATTTTTGCAGAACTTTCCAGGTCCTCAAAAACAAGTCCCTAAGGCACCCTGCTTTTTGAAGGAAACACCACCTATATATCCTGAGATCATAAACCCACATTGTTCACATTATCAGACCCCCATGTGCAATTTTAAATCAGGTTAATGATGGTACATTCTACCTTGGGAGTGCTCATAAATTTGTTCTGCTGCTTGCCTGATGTTGCTCCCCAGAGGTCTCCTGGGAATTACAAGTCTCATATCCATAATCTGCTTTCACCATTTAAAAAAGCTGATTTATTTTATCATTTCCAGTGCCAGTGATGAGAGAGATGGGCTCTGAATTGACTGTGCTGCTTCTCTTTGTCCTTCAGGCTACCTAATGAGAATTTCCTGCTTATAAAGGATGATGCAAATCAAGGAAACATAGGAATTAATGCATAGGAAGTACTTATCCAGTCCTGTACTTACATTGTGTGAGTTGCCTTAGAGGTGTTCCCTGGCACAGGGTACCCAGAGCATCTGTGGCTGCCCCTGGATCTCTGGCAGTGTCCCAGGCCAGGTTGGACACTGGGGCTTGGAGCAGCCTGGGACAGTGGAAGGTGTCCCTGCCCATGGCTGGGGGTGGGGCTTGATGGGCTTTAAATCCCTTCCAACTCAAACCATTCTGTGATTATTAACGTACTGAAAAATTCACATTGCTTTTCTTCAACTCTAGAAATTAATTACCTTTTTATAAATGTACAATTTGGCCTTAACAGCACCAGGAGCCCCGGCAGCTTCCCCCGCCATGTTCCCTGTCAGGCTGGGATGACAGTCACAGCAGAGCCCTTATCCCAGATGGAACTGAGCACAGTCAGAGGGCTTTTCAGTCCCCGTATCTCTGTGCTGATGTCTTCTCTTGTGCCTGACAACAGGCAGTACAAACCAACCAACCCTTCTGGCTTTTAATTCAGCTGGCCTGGGTACAGCCACTCATTGCAGAAAGAAAGCAAAGCCACAGACGTTTGCTTAGATTAATGCTCATAAAGGGATATAAAAATAGAAAAGCAGGTGGTATTTGACTTTGAGAATATTCAGAATGAGAAAATATGAAACAGAAAAGAGCTTCCTTTGAAATTTACAAAAAATAAAGGACATATTTCTCTGTCTACTGCAGCAAAGAATATTGAGATGAAAAAGAAGAATTGGACATGCTCTGACAAGGCCAACTCGGTAATTTCCTTCTGTGAACTTGTGAACCTCCTGGAGCTGGACTCCTCACCTCTTAGAACATTCTGACACTTTTAAAGGCAAAGAAGAACTGCTACAAGATACATGAAAAAGAATAAAATCTGTTCATTCCTTACAGATGGTAGTGGTGGGATAACTCAATTTGAGTTATTTAAAAGCATTTCGGAACTTGGAAAACCAAGGACACTGCAGAAATATCCTCTTTTTTCACATGAATGTATCACATCTCAGTAAGTCTTCTTAATTTATGATTTGGTTAATATTGATGAGACCGCTTGTACCAAAATCAGTTCAATGGAAAGAAGAAAAGCTACTGATTTGCTACTTTTTCATACAGTTTAATGTATTTCAACTATTCTTATGCTAAGGAGTTGTAACTGAGAACCCCAGGCATGTTTGCACAGAGAGGGAGAGAAATCAGGAGATATCCAGCAATAAAAGCCACTGCTGTGAAATGTAACAAACTACAGAGGTATTAATTAAATGTTTTTAGCTTGTTAGATTAAAACCAGTAAATTAAACCATGGATTTTAGAGTTGTACCACATTACCTGGTACTTACCTTCATGGACAGGGAAGTCAAAACATGTTTCAGTAACAATTTCCTTTTACTTGAGTAATTTCCAAATGAATCCATCCATCCTGATACTGACATAAATGCAATCTTCTCTCTATGACTAAATATGCACCAGCAAGACTTTTTCTGACTCCTTTCCAGAGAAAATTCTGCCTTTCTGTGTTTTTGTGTTTGGGTTCGGAAATGTGTTTAGTTCTGACCTTCTGGGAAAATCTATAAAAACCAGAGCTGAGGCTACATCATCTGAAATTTCTTGACTATGCAATGGCCTGTAGGAGATATAAGAATTAAAAACTCTTCATTTGCACAGAAAATATGTTTGGATGAAATTGCAAAATAAAAAAAAAGATTTTAAAAAAATTATCTTGCAAACCCAAAATCAAGTTGATGGGGATGTAGAAGTGAACACTGACCACTGTATAGAATTAAAGTTGAACATTGTAATTACAACTTTATAGATAGAAATATTATTTGTCCTAGGACAAATTACACTCTCTGGAAAGTTTCTACGAAGACAGCTGTTTAAAATGCTCTATTGAAATATTAGGGAGGTTTCTGTGAAAATAATTCCTGTGAAAAGTGGCAATGTTCTGGTAGTTTGGAAGCAGTGTTTTTTTTACAGTAGTTCATAAAATTATCCACAGTAATATCAAATAACTTGTGCATTGTTCAGACATCATGGAAGTCTTAATTTCTCCCTATTTTTTGCACAGTATTACTGAATTAAAAGCCTTGCCATGTGTACCAGTTTTATACTTCTAATCCTTTTTACCTTATATCCTTGAGGAACAGGATCTCCGTCATGTCTCAATTATCATAAGTGTACCTGAACCACCACTCCCATTAGCCAAGGATCCCAGAGATCAGCAATTTAATTCTGGACAATTTAAATGCAACACAAATAAATAGATTGAAACAAGACATTACAGGCTGGGGTACTGAAATTTCCCTTGTGATCAAAAAAACACAAAATATTTTGTATTTTGTAATTTTTGTATTTTTGAAATATCTCTGATATTTCCTTCAGATTTTGTCTTCAATACAGTTTGGAGTTTTTGTATTTTATCCAAATCATTGAAAAAATCATATTATGATTCTGACATTTACTTGGTTGTGTTTATTATAAGGTTTTCCACTTTTCTAAACCATTATAGCTGTTAAGTACAACACATCTTAATCAGTTGCAAAGGGACCCAACAACAACAGCAGGTGAAAGCCTGAGGAAAAGAAAAGTGAAGGCAACTCTCTGCCTATATGAAACTTTGGGGTTTTTTTCCAAAATTTTTAGTGCTCAGACAATGTTTTGTATGCCACTAAACTGGACCAAAGGGCACCAACTTTAATATCAACCACTAAAAATTGCTGTCATACTGAGCCATTAAAACCAGTTGGTCATCCAGAATTTGAGGCTGGATTAACAACTCTGCTATAGAAAAGAGATTTTTTTATACATCTCCATCACTTACCATTTCATACAATTCTCCATGGTATTTTATGCTGGCATTTGTTATGCAAATCACAGACTTGGGAAAAGATGCCAAGGACTGGAGTCTTGTTTCCACTTTCTTCTCCAAGTTTGCCTTTCCATTTTCTTATGTAGCCTGGAGATTATGAGCCTTGGCTGTTATAAATTTGAAAATTATAAAAGTCACAAGAGTTGGAAAGTAATATTTTGTAAGAGTTCACTATTTCCCCTCCTAATATATGAATGCCATTTAAAAAAAAGAGGAAGGAGAGAGTTAAATCAATTTCTATAATTTGAAATGATATTTTTATTTTTAAGCTTAGAACAGCAAAGCACAGCAGCAATATGAATTGAAGACTCAGGATAGCAAGAGATATTAACATTAGGCTCTAAAATATGCTCCTAAGCATTCTCAAATCTTTAATAAGATCATTCATCTCAGCTCCAAAATGTTAACATATTCCACACAAAGTTCATTGGTGACATAATTTGCTAACTCTCCTTCTCTTTCTCACTCAGTGATTTGTCACTTCAGTTCTACTGAGAGGAAAAGCAGCACTGCCTGAAATCCAGCACAATTGGAATTAATGAAAAAGCAGGTCTCATGCTGCTCATGGTTTCTTTTAGCCTTTTTATAACCATCTGCTGTTGGTACTGTCTTGTTCTCTATTTCCCTCTGTTAATTAGAAACAGTGGCAGTCAGGTTGTTGTTAATTAGAAACGGTAACAATAAGGTGGCTTCTTCTTTGTGACACTGGAAAGTCTTCCCAACTTCTGTGATAAATTTCCCTTCTCTGGCACAGGTGCCCAGAGCAGCTGGGGCTGTCCCTGGATCCCTGGCGGTGTCCAAGGCCAGGTTGGACACTGGGGCTTGGAACAGCCTGGGGCAGTAGAAGGTGTCCCTGCCCATGGCAGGGGTGACACTGGATGGGGTTTAAGGTCCCTTCCAACCCAAACCAGTCTGGGGTTCTGTGATTCATTCACGCTGAGTTTTCTCTGTAGAGTCAATTGAGTTCATATTCTCATTAAGTTATTGTCTCTCTCCCCATCACTGTCCCCATTCTTTCTCTTTTTTAATTCTTTTTTTTTAATTTTTTGTTTCCTTTTAAAGGTCTTCAGGATTATTTTGAAACTCAGTGTGGCGAAAGATAAATTGTGAACATCCCAAAGCCCTGGTTGATTCGGGTCACCAGCTCAAATAGCTTGATCCAAAGTCTGCAAAGTTACACAATACTACCGAAATGATAATTATATGTTTAATCAATAGGTTGTTCTGGATTTCACCAGGGTAACCATAAATAAAATTTCTGCTTCTTATCATTGTTTCCAGTAATTTTTTCCCCATATAAAGCTTGATTGGTATCGAACTTCTCTTATACCCTCCACAGGGTTCAATAGTAAATGGAAAAAAATTAAATAATTTCACTTAAAAGTCAACAAGTTCACCTCTTCCCGCACAATTTGTGTCATGGATTTTTTCCAATCTGCAAGTCAGTGGCAAAGCCCAGAGTGATTTGAGCACCTGAAGGTCCAGACTAGTCCTGTACCAGCTGGCTCCTTCTTCTTTAAGGTGGTGCAATAACTGACAATTATCCAGTTATGAACTAGATTTTCACATCGATTTTGTTTTCTTAGTAAGCACCAGATCTTATATGTGGGGTTTTTTTTAATTTCAGATAGATGTTGAGTCCAAAATTACTTTCATTTAATTTCCATTGATTTCTACTCTTCTTTATCTAATGAACAGATCAGAATGGCACTGGTTATTTTGCTAGGGATTATTTAGATGGACAAATGGCAATTCAGCTGATTTTTTCCCTTGACTGCCAGTTGCCAAGCACAGGGATTGCTTGCACAATTCCACAGGGATTTTTCCCTGCAGTGTGTAGTAGGAAGCACACATAAACAATCAGCTTGGAGTAGGCTGAGAAATTTTGCCATATGGCAAATAACTCACCCACAACCATTCTCTGCTGGATTTCACTACATAAAGATACAGAATTCCAAAATAAATAATTCATCCCTTAGAATTAACTATCTCTGGGAAAAAGTGCTTTAAATTATTTCTCCCATAAGTAAATTACGAACATTTTGCCCAGAAATCAATATCTGATTATGTGTGCACACACAAATTCATCTTCCGTGCCTCTGGAAATAAATAGAGATGCTATTTTGGGGGAAGAAAAAGATGTCAGCAGGTTTCCTAGGACTAAATAACAACATTAAGAAATCCCCAGTGATTCCTGTGACATCTGGCACAGCCAAAGTGCCTCTCAGAGCACAGAAGCTCTGCGTAGGCTGAAGGAATCTGGGGCAAAAAGGAGAAAACTAAAGGTTTACTGAGCACAGCAATGTAAAAGGTCCTGCTTGCAGGGGAACAGCAGGGTCCTGGTTTAGAACCCTGAAATGAGGGCTTTAATCAGAGGAGAGACCTGTTCAAGCCAACATGAGGCAATATCTTCGTACATTTTTTGCATTTATTATGTTAAACACACAATAGTTGGGTCACCTGAAGACATTCCTGTGTCATTCGGTTTGAGCAGACACAAACAATAACATGATGAAATCCAAGCCCTCCAAAGTGTCAGTGACTTTGCTATTTCCACCTACACTGATTTGTTTTGATATAAATCTGTTTACTCTGCCTCGATAATATTCTTTATGGCCACATTCAGGCTGAAGCCCCTAATTTAAAGTGACATTACATTAAGGTCTAATTCAAACTGGTGCCATTAAAGAGTAGAGCTGGACAATCTAAAAAAAGCTCGTTTGACAGAGGTTTACTGATGGGTGACCCTACCTCAGCTCATTTAGGAAAGAAAATTGATCGAGTTTAAAAACTAAATTGGCTTTCATGGCTCTGTATGATACAAAGAAAAGAAATTGTGTGATTAATTCACAGTGTACCTTGGGTACCAGTTGAACCATCCAAACAGGAAAATTTGGAAATACTTTTTTATTTTTGGATTCAACTTGTTGGATTTTTGCCATCTCAACCTTTTGTAGTCTCTATCCCTCCCCTTTGGCTGATCCTGGTTGTTGCATTTTCTGCATAAGAAAAAAAATGTTGTCCAAATAATACGTATGACATTTTTCTTCATAATTTGCAATTTATTACCTCTTCCTTAAAAGTGTTTTAAGCTAATGTAGCATTTTAATTAACAATTATTATCCATCTTGATGACTTGTGTATAATTTAAAAACACATGAAAATTAATATATTATTTTTAACAGGGATTTCCAATTCAGCATGAAAAAAACGTTTAATTATTTAAAATTATTTTAAAAAGCTACAGTAACCTAGAAACTGAAAATTTCCTAAAACTAAAGATCCCTAAATTCTATACTCATTAGTGTAATCACAAGCTCCTGGAATTTTAAATTTCTATCCTCATGGTTGCCTTTGATTGCTCTTATAGGTTAACCCAAATGAGTAAATTCAAATTATGAGGTTTAGAAAAATCAGATCCAAGCAATGAAGCTGGAATTCCTTGCTGATGCTACTTTTTTGGATTTGGGAATGGTGTTTGATTCTGTATAAAGCACAGAATCTGTGAACAGTAATGACTTACACACAATCATTCTGCCCCTGGTCACATACTTTTCCAAAATCCTGACAGATCCATGATCCTGCTACCTCTCCTGACTCCAGACTCCCAAAGACATTTGTGCTTTAGCTAATAAAAACCTCTTCATCTAGCATTTCCCCCCACCTGATGCAATTGCAGAAAAATTACTGAAACACAGCACAGCAGAAATAAATCAGAAGAACCACGTGAGAGTGTTGAGAGCTCTCATGAAACCGCAGCACGACACGTGGCTGACAAAAACCTTTGTCGCATGGAGATGTGAAGGTGCCTGATCCAAACCTTAATAAACCATCACCTGTCAGGTCTTTGGGAACAAAAATGTGATGAGCTGGGAGTCCCTCTCTCATTATTATATTTATAAATATATAAAATATATTTATATCCATGCATGTCCTGACCTCTGGTGAGAGGAATGAGCAATCCCCCTTGAGACACAGAATCTGGGAACAAAGATCTGTATCCAGACAGATTCCTGTCAAAATAACGGGAGCTGTGCGGTCACTGCTCTCCAGTGCAGCCAGAAGCTTGGGCTTGTTTTTGAAATCAAGGTTTTCAAAACCTTTGAGGAGTATCTTACACACACCATGTGAGTAGAACCATTACATCCTTTGAAGAGTATATGAGAAATTAAAAATTCTACCAGGAGTACAAATAAATAAATAAATAAATAAATAAATAGAGGTGTGTAGTAGAAAGGTTATGCAATAACTATCAGAATGTCTGGTTTTACAGACTAGATGCACTTACCTTTGAGGTTTTTTGTCACATTCATTCTTTGATGAATAATGAATCAAGTACAATTGCAGTCTTCCTTGTAAAGTTCAAAATGTTGCTGATACCTACCTTTTAACTCTTCTTCACAGTCATAGAGTAAGATTTTAACTGCCAATATCATACGTCTTTTTATTTTCTTCACCTGCAGCTATCACACATTTTATGAGCTCCTTGTTTTCTGTGCCAAACTACCACAATTTGATGAATCGTATTCTAAAACACGATAAAAGTATGAATGTAGTCCTTGAACATCTTGCATGTTACGAATATGCAGCATCAAATGCATATTCAAATATTTTAAAAACTAATTTGTTCAATAAATTGCCATTTAAAAGAATAATTTAAAAATAAAATTCTATAAACCTGTTTCCCAGTTGTTTCTGTAATCTCCCAGGCTTCAGTTATACACTTCAGTTATGTAAATTGCCAAGTAGTTCAGTTTGGGTTATATTCTCCAGGCTCAGTATTTTTCTCCAAAACATCACAATTTAAAATAATTATAGTCCTCTGCTCAATTGTCCTCCACGCAGTTTCAATTATGTAAGAAACAATCATTCATAAATTCTCATATTATTTATTTTCTCCAAAATTTGTCTCAATCTTTCGCAACAAAAGAACATTTCCATTCCATTTTGAGAATGCTTAAGAAAAACAGCAGGCTCCTGATCCTCATTTTATATGCAATATCCAAAGTTCTTCAGAAGAAAAATGCAAGTTTAGCATAACATAAAAAAAAAATTAATTAAACCACTGCCCTAATAGAGAACTGAGATGTTCCTGCCCCCCTTTCTGCTCTGACTTGGGGGCCTGCAAAGCTGTTTTTCTAATATATTCTCGCTCCTCTTTCCCAGCCTCAGCTCTGCAGGGTTTTTTCCCAGTTCTTAAATACTTTACTCCAGAAGTGCTACCACTATTGCTGATGGGCTTAGCCTTGGCCAGGGGTGGGCCTGTCCTGGAGCTGGCTGGAATTGGCTCTGTCAGACATGGGAAAAGCTTCTGGATGTTTCTCTCAAAAGCTACACCTGTATCCCCCCTCCCTGCATACCCGTCCACGAAAACCTCTTGCCAATACCAAACCAATACATCAAACCAATACAGCACTTGTGATTCATTTGATAGTTTGATTTTTCACATTCCTGAGAAGAAAATGCTTCACAGCCACCACAACTGTGAACTTCCTCCATCTATTTCCTAGATCAACATAGCAAAATCTATTGCAGAAAGCTGCCAGAACATTGCTGCTGGGTCTTTGAACATGCTTGAGGAAGAGTGGCAGTGCCATGAGTGCTGGCTACTGGAGAGGTGTTTCTTGGGGGCAGGTTGTTTCCTCCTCCAAGTCAAACACCTTCCAAAATACATCATTCTGCCAGTACAGAATGGAATTGAATTTCTGACACTCCTGAAATATTCAGTCATGGGTATGTTTAAGTGGTTCTGTTGTTCTTGAAGACACCTATCTTCTACTTATCATTGTTCTATGAAATAATGATAAGACATCTGAAGCGGACACTCATTTTTCTGTTGTATCCTATTCAGTTGGAAAATATTTAAAATAGCCCATTATTTTTAAATGGACATATCTTTCACCAAAGTGGAAGTGTTCTTACAGAGATCACTTGACAATATGAATGCTCTGCCTCAGTAAAGTGCAAAACCCACAAAGCTATCTGGAACTTGTAAGCAAGAGTAATTTCATCTCCTAGCTTGGTGACCTATTGAACATCAAAGTTAGTGTTTATCCATGTGTGGCATAATGCTGAAGTCTTTGGGGGAAAACTAATGATGTGATTAAAGCATATCTGATGTGGAGAAGGGCTTTGTAAAAGTATCCTTTAAGTATTACCCTTAAAGGTGTCTGTAGTGCCCAGAAATGGAAGCTCAAGAACTTTCTGAACACAGCTTTTTATCCTCAAAGGGACTTCTTGGTGATGCCTCACATGAAGAAGCCATCTAAGGAACTAAATATAATTACTGTATTTTAAACAAAATCTTTTAAAACAAATTATCTCTATTGAGCCATTTTTGGCTGTGGCTAGATATATCTGCAAAAAAGGACAGGTCCATTCTAAGTGTCCAGTGAGTAGGCAAATTGTTTAAATCCAGCCTTGTTAATAATATAAGCAACCATGTCCCCAAACAGACTGGTGAGTAGTAGTAAAGTAAGGAAAGGTACTCATGCCAAGAATTCTTCAGAAGTTTATTGGTCTGGGGGGACTGTCTCATACACCTGCCTTTTGTGCAGGGGTTCCTTTCTGAGAGGGATGAAGCTGCAGGTGCCAAATTCCAGTCTCAGTTTGGCAGATGCAGCTGTTTCTGGCTTTAGTTTTTCCCCAGCTGGTCTGGTGATGACAAAATACCATGATCAACACTTCCTGGATCCCAAAGGACTGGCAACAGATGAGTTTGCAGCAAATTTAAATTGATAATTAATGCTCTCCAAATTTCCCAGTTAATTCAGACCAGCAAATCATTACAGTGTTAAATATCTTAAGTTTCCATACTCATTTTGTCCTTTGACAATCTGAGAGGAGCTTGTTTAAAACAAGGGATGTGATTAATGCTGCAAAGAATATCGGGATTATCAGCAAGAGCAGTCCTGAGGAAAGCAGATCAATCAGTATTTAGTTTACCACTTGATTTCCTAATCATTTATTCCAATAGAAAAGACTGGACCATGTTGTAACATATGCAGTTAATTCTCAGTGGTGTGTTTTCCTTTTGCACCATTTCCTGCTTGTTTAGCTGCTAGCAGGCAGCAGAGGAATAAACAACACCGAGAAAAATATATTATATCCCTAATAAAACAGAGAATCCTAAGATAGGCTTTGCTTTCAGCCAAAGGCTGGGCACCCTTAGTGTGTTTAGAAACAAATAAACAGAAGAAAAATATATTTATATCCATGCAAATACTTGATTAAACTTTATATCCATTATTGCATTATCCACACTAGAAATACCTTAACCTTAATTCTGAGTATATTGGGACTAAGTGAGTCTTCTGGCTGTAAATTAGTGTTAAAGACAACATGTTGGAAACTCGCAGAGAAGAACAGTACAAAATATACTATTTTTGATGTGCTGCATACCTGTGCTATAACAACATATTCATCTGCTGAGACAAGGGAGTTGACTTTCAGAAAACAGCAATGAGCATCACTGCCAGTTAAGCCTGACCTTTGAAAGAAGGTACCTGGCCTTTCATCTTCAAGACTATATTTTGAAAGGCAATTAAAGGAAAAAATAAGGAAAGAATGACACTAACATGACGGCTGTTGAGGAGGACATAAATAAACATTTGCCTTTGACAGCAGAAATCTAGAGTTTAATATTTGAAGACATAAACAATGAGAAGTAAAAGGTCTGTCTGTGTGCTCTGCATCACTGGCACATCAGAAACAGCTTTTAAAGGAACTCAGTTTGAAAGAGATGCATTTAACTATCAGATGGCACAACAGTTGCATTTCTAATTCAATGGATTTGGGACATGAAATCACATGACTTAAAAAAAAAAAAAAAAGACTAATTTTAAAACTCATTAAATAATAGAGGATAGGTTAAAACTCAGGTAATGGAGATAACAGTGTTTGAGAGCAAAGCCCTCCAGGTAAGAGCACTGACAGTATCTTTTCTAGAGTAGCACTCCAGAATTTTCACTACCTCCCTACAGACTACACAACTTAAAGCACAACAACTAGCTGATTGTGCTCAAATTGGCAGTTTTGTTCAAGAAAATACTCTTTGATCTGCCTGTTGGAAAGAAGGCAATGGACCTTCTGTGTTTGCAAAGTCTACAGGCAAATCTCTACAGGCAAATGCCATGAGCTGGCAGAAAAAAAGTTGGGGAAGATAAGACTCATCGTATGCAGATAATCACAGAATCCCAGGATGGTTTGGGCCGGAAGGAACATTAAAGGTTATCTCATTTCAACCCCTGCCATGGGCAGGGACACCTTCCACTGTCCCAGGCTGCTCCAAGCCCCAGTGTCCAACCAAGCCTTGGACACTGCCAGGGGCAGCCCCAGCTGCTCTGGGCACCCTGGGCCAGGGCCTGCCCACCCTCCCAGGGAACAATTCCTTCCTAATATCCCATCTAACCCTGCCCTCTGGGGCAGTGGAAAAATGCTACACTAGATCTCATCTTAGAGTCCCATTTAAGAAGATTGCCTCATTTCACTAAAGACATCAAAACAGAAGCAAAGATGAAAGATAATGATCTCTTCTCCCTCTTGCTCCCTGTCTTGGGTTTCAGTGCCAGATGTTCCCAGCAGTGTGTGTTCTATCAGCATCTGCTGGAAACCGGGGTGGGGGGTGGGGGTGGGGTNACCCTGACCCACAGGGTGTCAGGTTGCATTCTGACTCTGTCAGGGGGTTTTGTTGTTTGTATTACTGCATTTTATTTTTTTAATTATCTTAATAAAGAACTGTTATTCCTATCCCCATATCTTTGCCTGAGAGCCCCCTAAATTTTCAAAATTATAATAATTTGGAGGGAGGGGGTTTACATTCTCCATTCCAAGGGAGGCTCCTGCCTTTCCTTAGCAGACACCTGTCGCTCAAACTAAGACACTGCCCTGTCTCCACCCAGAAAAAAAACAAACTTTCTTTTATGGATTTAATACTTTTGTAGCTGTATTTCTAAGATATTGATAACAAAGACCGAAGTTTTAGATTGGCATGACTCAATCAACTTCTGTGAGAGATACTGAGCCTGAACTGCTGCCAGATCAGTTGTTGTTAACCCTGCTCTGCAGTTTTGTACTTCTAACCAGTACTCAACAACAACAGGAGATCCCTGAATTTTCTCACTGGATGGTCTGGGTGGGACCATAAACAGAGAGCAGTTCTGTGTTCTTGAAAGCAACAGGAATATACACTATAGCCCATAAAGGGTTCTGTTAGCAAATCAAAGGAGCTTCACAAATGGATTCACCCATTTCCAGCAGCAGGGCTGCAGCTGCACAGGGATGTTTAGTGAAACCTTATCCCATATTCTGGACGGAAATAAAAAGAGCTTTGAGGACACCAGCACAGCACACGTCTAGATCTTCTAACCTAAATTTGGCCAAGATCTAAGAGGGAACAAATGTTGCTGGACAGAAGGCAGCTGGGCTTGGAGACGGACAGATGTTTCACTGTGTGAGAGAAGCAGTTTGGCAGAGGAGTAGGATTCACCCCACAGCAAAGTGCTCCATCACTGACATTTTCAGAAATGCTATCTACTTCCAGCAGCTTCAAGAAATCTCCTGGAAAACAACAAAATAACCCGTACATTTTTTTCAGTTTTTCAGCCATCTTCCCCCAAACTGTACATGTAAAGAATACTGAGATAAAAAGTGCTTTAATATTGATTGTTTTCTGCTCTTTATATTTGACAGCTGGAGTGTTAAAACAGAATTCTGAGTAAATTAAAGCAATAACAAAATTACACAGGGCAGCTGTTTCAGCTATTTCCTCAGAGCAATGCTCTTTAGAAGAGCTAATGAATCTAATGGAATCTAACAGGCACTGCCAAAGCAGCAATAAGTGATTTAAAATGTAGGGGAAAGTCTCATACAAACAGCCTCAGCAAGCACTAAATGAAGTAACACAAAACTCTTGGGGCTTCTCACTTTTAACAAAAAATCAAATAGATCTCTGTTCATTTATTACAGTGGTGCCCACAAGCTCTCTCCAGTACAGGACCTGTCAGAATTTCTATTATCCTTCTCATTACTGAAGTGTTTGTAACTTACCTAATTACAAATGTGCTTGAGGCTGTAGCTTACTTTCACTTACTGCCTGGTTAATCCCCACTTCTCATTTCATTCAAATTTTGAAATTATGGGGTTTTTTTTATTCTATGCAAAAGAATAAAGATGAGATATTTGTTCAACTACTGGAATTCTTTTGATTTTTCTGTAAATGCTGCCAATAAAAGCTGACACGTGGGAAATGTTTCACTGTAAATCATTCAAATGGGGTAAATTTGGTTTCTTTGCTGGGGGAGAAGGTCCTGCCCCTCCTCAGCCAGCTCTGAGGTGGTAATTTGGGCAATAACCTGGGGTGTGCTCTCACAGAGGCTGAATGTTTGTTTTATAACACTCCTGGGTTATTTTAATTTCTTCCAGGGATCATGGGGTGCAGGGAACCCCTTGACAGGATGGATTTGAGAGGAACCAAATTTTCCAATGCCTTAGGAAAGCCACTGGCAGAGCCAACACAGCCATACCCTGGGCAGTGCTGATTTCACAACAAAAGAAACCCCATCAGGCTCTCAATGAGACTCTCAAGATTCTAAAAGCACTCCAAAGTTCTTTCTAACAACCTTCCATGTCCTGCCTTTCGTGGATGTGCAGCTCTGATTCCTCAGTGGCTTCAAAGAGCTGCCAAAGTACTTTGAGTCAGTCTCCTGAGTGGAATTCCTGCAGAGGGATGAACTGTGCCTTCATCTTCCTCAAAGGAGGCCAAAGTCTTTTGGTGTGGAGCCATTCATGCCTGTCAGGGACAGGAGTGGAAAAATGAAATACTATCAAACAAAAAGTCAGATTTAAAGTTCCTGTGTGAACTCCTCCCCATGGAGGGCTGCAGATATTCCTTAGGAATAGCTGGAGTTCCTGCTCTCCATTTCTGATGAGTGCACACAGCAGGATCCTCACCTTTGCACTGATGCAAAAATACAGTACGGACAAAGACTCTCCAACTAATTATAGTTAGGAAAGTTGGTATATTTGTTGCAAGCCCTGGGGCACAGGGACTAATGTCCTAGGGACATGTGCCGAATTCACAAAACCTCGCTTCTCTATTTATTCTTAAATTCATACATATTCATAAAGTTACCCAACACACCTGTACATATTCATTACCTGACCCCACCTATCCTCACTTCATATTAAAATAAGCTTAAAGTTTGACTACTCCTGCGCAGTTCTCTTCTTGAAGTGGGCTGGTGGGGTTTGAAATGGGCCAGTGGTTTTCTTCATCATGGCAACATCCTATCTCCCTCTTGTTGGCAGGGCATCTTGTCCCTCAGGCACAGTCCAAACCCCCTGACTGTTGTATTGCACAAAATAGTTAGATCATTTTGTTATTATTGCACTGGGTGGTTTGTCATATTCACACACAAAGATAGTTTAATTATACTTTGAACATGGTATGTCCTGCATCCCCTATAGGTTCTAGTTAATATCCTCTGGTCTGTCCCTCACCACACCCCCCTCCGTGTGTCCTTTCCCATTGGTTGTAGTCCCTCTCCCCCTCCCTGCCCCTTTTCCCCTGGGATAAGACCCCCGGCCATGTGGCTATTGATCTCTTTTCTCCCTCCTGGAATTTGATTTGTGCAATAAAGCAGTGGGACTGTTTGTCCCGAGGAAGAGAAGAGCGCCTCTTTTACCTTTAGTCCATTATCCAGGTTACACTCCAGGGTTTGGAGCTAGCCAGGATAAAAACCCCAGGGTGAAAAGAAACCCGAGATAGCTGACCAGGTTCTGTCCAGCTTTGGGCCCAGCTGCAGTCAGAGTTTCTTCATCTCCACAATATGATACTTTTCTTATCTTGCTTCTACAAAAATAACCAAGTCAAGTAAATTATGTATTGTCTTAGCTCCAGCTAACTTTCAACTAGCTCCATTTGCTATTAATCACTTTGTCTTGCCTTTGAATCTCTTGCTAAACTCTTACTATAGTGCTTCTATCCCTCTCACTACGCTTTTAAATCTTAAACCCCTTAATTTATTATTCAGCACTGTGCCCTCTCAGGCTGTGCTCTGCTACCCAGTTTACTGCACTGGGTGTTTTAGGAGAGCAAATTCTCAGACAAAAGATATTTCCACTCATCATCCCATCAGATAAATCACTCATTTCCCCGTAGTTCAAGGTTTTTCCTTCTGATTCATGTCCAATGTAAGAAACAACAATCTTTTCTTCTGTTCCTGAAGCATTTTTGTGACAGTCTTTAAAGCAAGTCCTTTTCATATTTCACATATATTTAATGATTACTGTAGGAGAAAGGATTACAGGCAACCTCACCCCTGATGAGTCACAGCTGTGTTAATTACAAAAACCAGCCTCGCCCATAATAGGTCACAGCTATAGCCAACGAGGATGAGTGTGATAAAAGGGTGAGTTGGCTGGTCAGGGGAGGATCCTGAGAAAGGAATGATCCAGAGGAGGACTAGGAAGAGAGGAAGGACTAACTAAAAAGTAGAGAGAATTGCTGCTATGAGGGCTCTGTTGCGAGGTCAGTCTGAGACTGCAGCTGGAGCCTTGTTGGGGGTTGAGTCTCTTTCTTGCAGAATTTTCTCCCATACATTGCTAGGGAACTAATTATCGGGTACTTATGGGTACTCAGAAAGACAAAGGAAATGGCCAAAAACTCCAGGGGAGGGGGTGGTATTGGTTGGGTGGTTAGGGATTGGACTCCTGCGCTTCTGGCTGGGAGAGCTCCTCTCTTTGGAAGGGAATAGCGAGTCTGTTGTTGCGCTCTGACTCTACGGGGAGACTTTCCACCTGCACCACCGGAGCCCAGCTCGGAGTGACCCAGCACCGTCTGTTCGTGTGTGCCCGGGAATTCGGATCCTGCTCTCTCCCTGATTTGCTGGAGCCACGCTGCTGCAGTGCCCGCGGCCGCCGTTCCTTC
>WAAG01000334.1:302-29312 GCA_013390105.1 Tichodroma muraria
CTGTGAGAAAACTGGGAAGATTGTGCATTTTCTGTGGGTTAAGTTCCTTTATACAGGCTTCTGGTATGGGCAAGCCCTGGGAATTCAGAAAGCACTGCCAAGCCTACGCCCTGGTATTTTAAAAGCAGGAAAATAGTGTATAAATATAAAGTCACAGTATCTACTTTCTCGTGGCAGAGGGGAAGATGTATGAGGCCCCAAAAGAGCCCTCTCAGGATAAACCCAAAATCTTGAGGAAGGTTTAAAGGCTGATTTTTACTTTAGATTTCATCCTTTTATGCCTTTCATGTTATTTCATCGTTTATGTTTGTGCAAAGCGAGTAAATGAAAACTCTTAGCTTCCAGTTTGTGCCCCTCCATTAGTGGCTTTTTCATCTTGTATAACTTATATTCCCCTTGTCTGCAGAATGAAGTTACTATTTTACCATAGCCTGAGATGTGCTTTATGCTTTCTCAAGCAGTTTTCTCACAGAGAGATGAGCATCTTTGTCAAGTCCCTGAGCTGTACAGATGGGGAAGCTGACACTGGAAGAATTCTGCAGCTGTGATAATTACCCACAATGTTCTAACTTGTTAAATGCAAAGTATCAGTGACACCTGATCAGACTAGGATGAAGGACAGCCTGTGCCACAAGCCTGATTTTAGTTCAGCCAGCAATAATAGCGTGAAAATGTATGCATTCATGTATATCTGTTAGGTAGATGTGTGTGTGTGTAGTGAGTATTAAGAGAAAGCAAAATGCTCTTGTTTCTGTAAAGCAAAAAGTGCCTCTGTGATACTGCAGGTGTCAGATCTTTGCAGGATCAGCTGCCCCCCAAACATTGTGTTGATTTGATTTAGAAAAAAAAAAAGTCAATATTCAGTTTTCATCTAGGTTCTTCTGTCCAGAGTATATATTTTTGAAAGGAGGGAAGCACTCAGAACCTCTTCCTCCTGCCCCTGGCAAATGCAGCCTCTTTACTGTGGTCACTAAGAGGAATCTTTTAAAATCCTGTTTATTTTGTGGCTGTTGAGTAATTTTAAGGCTTTATCTTTGAAGAGATAAGTGGGCAGAGCTAACTGGGCTGTCTGACCTCAGTCTATTCTGTTTACCCACGATATTTCCTGTACTGCAGCACTCTTCATCACTCTGAAGTCTAAGGGCAAAGCATCAGGGTATGTGATGGTGTAGTGATTTTCAAACATCTTTTTTGAAGGCTTCTCTGAGCTCCAGCAAAACTGCATGCACTGTGCTTTTCCTGCAGCTTTGTGATACCCACTCACCCCACTCCCTGCCAACCCTGCTTTCCCTCAAGTGCCTCTTTGGGATAATGCTGGGAGGCTTTTCCCATGCTGCTCATCTTCTTTCCTGGCATGCTCTGCCTCTATAATTAGATCTCAGTCGTTTATTTGTGACATCCCAGTCTGATGCCACGGGACTGGAGAAAGTGCTGGCTAGTGAAAAAGGAGGAGGATTAGAGGAGCTCACTTACCAAGGCACTAAGTGGATGGTGTTATCATGAATCCCTTAACACAATGAACTGATTAGTTTAAACAGTGGAAGTTTCACAAGGCACTTAATTTCCAGCCACTGTTTTGTCGTGCCTTGATTCAGCCTCACAATACTTTCTTCATGCAGTCTGCACAGTGCTTAATTTGCAATCATGCCTTTCCTATTGTTACTAATTATAATAAATATCTTGGAAAATAGAAAAATGTTGATGTTAATTCTCAGCATCTCTTGTTTTGGCTGAATGATGTTGTCCTGCAGAGCTTCATTTCCTAATGAACCCTGTCATCTTTACAGAGCTGTTTCATGAGATCCAACGTTTTAAATTTTATCTCTGGTGCCTACAAATGGGGCTTTAGTGGTAAAGCAGGTTTAAAAGGTTTTTCCTACCAATCAGAAGAATGGATTCATGCACTCATCTGGTCTGCAGCGTTGTTTCAGTAGTGATTAAAGTAGTGCAGTTGCTGGAGGTGACAAGCTGGGAGAGAAGAATGGGGACCCAGGGCTGTGGTGGAGCTGTGGTGAAGCTGTTCCTGCAGCTTCTGCATGTGCTCCATCTGCCACAGGCTGGCTGGGGAAGAGTAGCATTTGGCTGTGACACTGAACTGGAGTTCTGAGGTTGTGGAGGCAATTCCCATCTTATTGAGGGCTCCTGTGCAACCTTTAAGGAAAGCCTTTTAGTCTCTGTGCCTTGTTTTTCCAACTGTGTAATGAGGGTGGCTCTTTCTCACGTGTTTATCTGTTTAGTTCATTTATGCTACATTTTTGTATCTGGAAATGCTGTATATAATTGTGAATGCAGTGCCTACAGCCCTGCAGCAGTACTGAATTAGTTCTTAGTTGACTACAAAATATATCAAAGCAGAAAAAAAGTAGAATTCATCCAATCACTTATTTTAATAAGTTTTATAACTCAAAAGAACAGGTGCACTCCATGCAAGGCATGTTACAAAACAGGTCAGGCTTTTTATTTTTTCCCCTTTAAAAATATATCTGATGTATCTTTCTGAAAAAAAAAAAAAAAAGAAGGAACTTCACCAGTTGCTTTCAATAATTTGCAAGGATAGGAATAGGAAACAGATACCTTGTCAATGATGGTGTATTTCCTAATGTTGTACTTCTTTTGAGGTCACTGTGGTGTAATAAAGAACACACTGGTGTTCTATCTGGCTGTGGAGAGCTGCAGCTAAGTGCTGATGCTTCTAATTACAGCAGCATTCAGACGTGGGACATTTTCATTTAGGCTTACCTTAAAAAGAGTGACTACCTGGAATATTCTGTTATAATGCTGTCTTTAATGTCATATACTGTACAATAGTAAAAAAATAAAATTTGCATTGACTTTTTTTTCTGTGTGTTGTGGCATGTGAGGCTGCGTTTTAAAAGCAGCATCTTTTAATCTGTAGTAATGGTGATTCTGCATGTGGAGTGAATGAAAACAGTTCTCTGAAGTGCTCAGACTGCTGTAGTGAGCTGCAATCCAGACCTCAATATTTTCTAGAGGTGAATTAGTCTAACAGCTGGCAGCTGATGCTGTTCAGGGAATCAGGAATGTGTTGTGGTCAGCTGTGGCTCTCTCCTGGTGACACCTCTCTGGCTATAAAAACAGAGCTGGTGGCCAGGGTGAGAATTCATCTGGATGGTAAAGTTACTTACGCTCCAGAACGTGAGACTTTGAATCACTTTGAAGTTTGCTGTTGATGGTGCATCTTGGCAAATGGGCAGCAGTGCATTGGCACCAGCACACAGACCTGTGCTACTGGAGGGAGCAAGGTCTGCGAGTTCTCTTGTCAAAAAATGAAATCCTAGTCCTCAGGCATATGAGCAAAGTGCAGTTTTAGAGGTTTTAGAGCAGTGTTTTTCATAGTGTTCTTTGCTTCTTCCAGGTGTATAAATGCAGCAACATCTTGCCAATTAATTTAAGAATTTATTTTGTGCTCAAAGAATTTTTGTAATCCCATAATGAGTTTTCCACTTTTGTGTTCTTGGGGAAGCTGCTGTCTGCTTCCTTCGTGTTCCGTAAGTGATGACTGCTAGTGAGTGTTACGGGAGCAAGAAAATCTCCTTAGCAGGCTGGAGTCAAGACACTGCTCTGTTCTGAAGTCTGCTAAAAGCTGCCCTGGGCAAAAGCAAATTGGTGTGTCTGTCCCACTGCCAGAATGCTCTCTAGAATGTTGAATATTGAGATGTTGTTTAGATCTGCACTGCTCAGGCCTGTTAACTTGAGTCCCTGCTCTTTATTACAGTAGTACTTGGGCAGCAGTGGGCAAGAACACAGAGTAAGGCAGGCAGAAAGCAGAGAGTTTAAAATACAGCAAATTCCCAAATGCCTGCAATTCATAATTTTAACAAATGCATCGCTGTTTCTTCATCGCTGACTGCCTGCTGTTTCCACTCCTCTTTCTCTGCATGCTCCATATTTTTCTCCCAGCTGTCCCTTGGCCGTAATGATGGGCCAGATGTACTGCCTAAGTCTTCTTCTTGGAGCTTGTACTGAAACAACCTCATTGCTCCATTCCTTCCCAGCAGTATTTATGTGCTCATGTTTCTTTATCATCTCCCCTTACCCCATTTTCTCTGTGCTGTGTATAGATATATATGTAATGTGCTCTCTTTCGTGGTCTAAGTAGAAATACTGTATGAAACATTGATTGCTACATATACATATATATATTTATATATACATGAGGTATGAAATATTGATTGCTACTATATATATTTTTACATATAAATATATATGTGTATATATGTACATATATATGTGTGTCTACNTTTTCTTCATGAGGTTCTGTTAGGATCAGCTGTGCTTTGAACTGTTAAACTGTCATTTCTGTTGGGTATTTTCCTCAGGAGATATTTTGGGTGTGTTAAAATCATAGCTAGAGAGAAGAAGGAGCAAGAATAGCATCTGCTGGGGGTGGAGGGGCTGAGAACACAGATCCGAGTCCATCCGCTGCAGGTCACTGCCTTCCTCTCCTGACTGCAGTGTGGAAAGTTCATGGTACAGGCTGCTGCTGCAGGAGGGGAGGAAGCAAATGTTATTGTTAATGGTTTACTGTTTGCTTTTAGCAGGACCAGCCTAGGGAGTTTGTACTAAAAGTCCCCTTAGAACAGATGATTTGGCAATTAGTGCAATCTTCCCCACACCACCACCTCCAGCTGGGAAATACCAGTGCATTCCGTGTGTGTGCAACTCATTCTTGTCACCTCTGCAAATGCTTTGTTGTAGCCTTTGGATTTTAATATCCTTAGCAACAAACTGTTTTTTCCCTAAAATACAATTTTGTCTTTAGTGTGTAGGTTAGACTGACAAAGAATTGTCTGTGCTGCTGACACGTGTCCAGTGCAAGGAGCAGACTGAGCACTCTTGGGTTCATCCACATTGCTAGGTATCGGAAAAAACCCACTTACTGCTCAGATTCAGAGCTCTCACACAACATGATAATGGATTTAATACAAGTGAAAACTGAAGAAGGAGAGTCAGGAGCTGGTTTTTCTCCAAGCCACTATTGGATAGAGGAGGAAGTGCTGCCCTTAGAATTGCAGCAAGATCCAGATTAGGCTTTCAGCAAAACTCTCCAAAGGCAAGGACAGCTTGTGTGCAGAGGCCATACATTTTTGGAATCCTTAAGCAGATCAGACAAATGTCTGTCAGGGACCTGAGTATTGATTCATATCTGCAGTGTTGCTCTTTCCAGTGCAACAACCCAAAACTTCCTGTGTGGAGAAGCTCAGCTGGAGATAAGTGATGTTGAAGTGAGCTGGCATGAAACCAGCCCTGCCTTGTGCCTGCTACATCCAGATGGGTCACAGGAGGGACTGGGTTTGTCCTAAGGCACATCTTCATCCCCAGTACATCTGCAGGGCTTTATCTAAGCCTGTATCTGCCAACATGCTCATGTACAAGTGCAGTGGTGGCAGGAGAGTCTGTGCTTAATTGATACTCTTTTTATACATTTTAGGGTTAATCTGGCTGCTGTATATCTGTATTTTCCAAAGTTTGAATGTTGGGCTGCAGACATCCTTTTCAATATAGTATTTTTTCAATACGTGTTGCCACAGGGCTGGCAAGGTCTGAAATTCTGTAGTATTTGCACAGTATTTTCCTTCCCACACAGTTCTGCTAGTTTCAGATCATGCTGTTTAGTCCAGTGGATGTAACTGAAGCAGAAAGGTTTGCCCAACAGCAATAAAGGCTGTAAAGTGACCATAATCCCAATCATGGTGTGCTTGTGAAATAATGAGCAACCATGATTTAAGAGTTTAACTTTTAACTCTTTCTTATTTCAGAACTTGTTTGCTGTCATTTTGCCTCTTTTATTTTTTTGGTTACCAACAGTGAGGAAGATGCTTTTATGTTGATCTTATGAGGATGGAGGGGGTAGAATGAATCAATAAATATGAAGGACTGTTTCGTGTCTCCAAGTCTTATCCCAGTACTACTTTTTTAAACCAATTGTACTTTGAGTTTGTGGCTGCAGGTGTCAATGAGGCAGCAATTCCCACAGCCCACAGTGTAGCTGTGTGAAAGAAGCCAAATTCCAGTCCAGGTCTGCAGACTTCCCATGTGAATCTGCCTTCTTTTGGGGTGCTCTGAAGATAGCACAGTGTGTGTGTGTTTGAAGGCTGGAAGACTGACTGTGGAAGCAGAAAAATGTTTGTTTTGTTTTACTCTTTTGTTAGCAAGCTTTAGTGCTCAGACACGTAACTGAAAAGTAGTAGCAGGTAACCCAAAAGCTGGCAGACAGAGTTTGAAAGATGTCTATCTTAACAGAATATCATTCAGTAGGCAGAAGTACTGGGGAAAAGAAATTAAAACAGAATTTTGTGAACTGTTCCTTGAACATTTTTCTTTAAGCCCAGTTCTGAGAGTGATGTAGTTACATAAGAACTTGTGGCTTTTTGAAAATATCTGTGTTTGAAGGCTAAATTTCCAGTAAGAAATTAGAAAGAATGGCAAATGCTGCTTTTATAATGTGGTATTATTTTTAGGCTTGTTCTTACTACGTTTTAGGGAACCTGCCCTGTTGTATTTTGTCTTCTTGAATATACTGAGCATTTTGAAGATATTATAAAAGCAAATGTACTTTAAAGCAATGGATTTTGAAATAGAAAATGTTGGTTGTAAGACAGAAGATGCATTACTGGCAAAGTGTATTGTATATTCCTATACAGTTAAACAGTGCAGGAACCTCATTTTGGCAAGGACTGTGAATATTTGGGACATAAAGACATACTTAAAAATATTGTTTTGGCAAGGAGAGGCAAAAGGAGGCTGAAAGCAGGATGGGGCCCCTGTTAGCTGGCAGACTCACAAGTTAATTAGGAGTTCAGGTTTTAAGCCAATTATTACAGGTTTCCAAACTGATTCTCTTCGTTTCTCCACCTGTCATGTACACAAGTGCTCGGTT
Organism: Tichodroma muraria; assembly: GCA_013390105.1. NCBI lineage: Eukaryota > Metazoa > Chordata > Aves > Passeriformes > Sittidae > Tichodroma > Tichodroma muraria. The sequence goes on from WAAG01000334.1 coordinate 7,204, forward strand.
AGACACTTAGCATGGTAAGTGCATGCAAACCTCCCTGTTACAGCCTGTGGAGTTGTGCTATACAGTGTGGGCAGGACAAATCCCAGGTGCAGACCTTGAGCCCCTGGCAGCAGCTCCTTCGTGGGGTGAACTCTGAGGGGTGAGCCAGCGGAGCCCACGGGCTGGGGACAGCCCTGTGCTGAGAGGGTCTGCTGGGCTGCGGGGTTCCCCACGCCACCTCTCTGATCCATTCTCTCTCGCAGGCAGGAATGGCATCTCCTGAAAATCCCGAGCAGTTGATCATTGCCCTGGAACCCGAGGCTGCCTCTATCTACTGCCGAAAGCTGCGCCTGCACCAGATGATAGACCTGAGTAGTAGGGCACCTGTCAATGGCTACAGCCCGAGTGACACTATTGGAACTGGATTTACACAGGGTACTTCTGTTCATTCACTTTTCAGGTTCTCATGCCTAAGTTTGCTTTGTCCCCGAGGGTTGGTTTCTCACCATTTCTTGTCCTTGTTCTCTTGAAATGTTTCAGGCTGGCATCAGTTTGCTTTTTTGAACTGTTTTGCTGCTTATCGTAGTTAGACTTGTTTAGATGTTGACCCAGCAGACATCACAAAATGATTTGAGTTGGAAAGAAATTCAAAAATCACCTAGTTCCAACCCTCTGCCATGGGCAGGGACACCTTCCGCTAGACCAGGTTGCTCCAAGCCCTGTCCAACCTGTCCTTGAATACTTCCCTGGGATGGGGCAGCCACAGCTTCTCTGGGCAAGCTATGCCAGGGCCTCACCACCCTCACAGGGAAAAATTTCTTCCTAATATACACTTGAATTTTAACATGCCGGTAGCTTCCTTGTCTTGCCTTTATTTGGATGTTATGGAGTCTTTTAGTACTTCAACAACAGTATTTTTCTGCCTTAATTGAAGTTAGTACTTCATTTTGGATCATTTTTTTAATTTAATTTGTTGGAAGCAATTATATGTTTGATTATCTGCATTATTGAGGCAGTGCTAAATAACTGGATCTGCGATGAAATCATTAGTCTGAGGTGATCCAAAGTATTGACAGATGCTTTTTGATGTTGTCTTTATGAAATATCGTTAATGACTTTCAACACTCACTGGAACACCTGGCATTGGAATGTAGCAATGAATTTATCCGCATGTTGAAGAGCAACTGGATAATACATTTCTGATTTATTGAGCTTGGATCTGTTGCTACTGTCACTGTTTGAAGGGGAGGGACAGAGATTGGACCACTGTAAGTGACTTGACAGAAGATCCTTTATCAGCAGAGTTTTTGAGCTTGGCAGCCTACTGAAAATGGAGGGAAATAGAGGAAACAGAAAAGGAAAATGGCCTGCAGCAGTAAGATTTAATTGCTGCATATTGTGCATATTTCTCTATATCTCTGAATTGTAACAGTTGCCTTGATACTGATGGTAGGGTGACAGTCTATCCTAGAAGGAGTTTTTCAGAAGAGTCTGTATTTTATCACATTTGCTGGGTCGAAACAGTAGAGGCAAGTGGGAGGTTAAGCTAGTAGAGCTATTCCTGCACTTAGCAGAGCATATTTTTTTCAGTTAGGCAGAGTGACTACATCATTCTCTCAAATCCATGGCTCTCCTAGCCAGCACTTGTCAGATGTGTTCAGTGTTTGGAGGCCCACGCAGAGTACAGGACACAATCTGTGTTCAGGATTCAGTCCCTTCAGGGCCCCTTGGCTTCTGTCCCCCTCATTCGTGCCCTGAACTATTCCAGTTCCATGTGATTTTACATGAACTCAATTTCAGACAACACAGGGATTTGCTTCTGGGAAAATAATAACGGAGTTTGTCTGGTTAAGGTTTTGAAGCTGGGCAGAATCTGGCAGATTATGGATTTCTGCTAATGGGCTTTTTCTTGGGTGGGGGTACTGCTCTCATTCTTGACTATGTATGGTAAAAAGCTATTGGGGATGAGAAAGGTTTCATGTCAAAATTAATGAAAACAAAGTTTGGAGTGAATTAATTTGGGGTTGGAATTAAAATTTCATAAAGACATGGCAAGCACCCAAGACAAGCTGAGAACAGATTAAGGAGAAAAACCCTTTAAATATAAACAGAGAGAAGCACTCCAAGGACCATATTATTGCTGTGAAGTCAAAACAAAAATTTAGGTGTTCATAGTAGCGGGGATAAGCTTGCTTCAGTTGTAGCTAAAGACTGGCTCTTGTGTTCACTTCTAGCCCACAGCAGGGAATGAAAGGATTGCCATTGATTTTTGTGGGCTTGACAGGCCCTCACTTGGACCTAGTGCTTGTTCTGCCATGGAGTGCTTCATCTGAGCTCTCTCTGTGCTGCCAAGTCAGTGCACTGAGGCTGGGGCAGCTTCTCTGCATCATGGGGTCTTTTTGGGGAGCGTGCAGGAGCGAGTGGAGCTGATGCTCTATTTTCTGATGATAGGCACTGTAGAAATAGGAAGCAAAGTGCATTCTGTGATTTGCATGCTGGTATTTTCAGAAAAAAATTCCACTCATGACAGGCTGTGCCTCTCTTGCAGTGTTTTATGAAGTGCCTTTTAAGGTGAGTGATGATAACACAAGGAATGTGGGGTTTTTTGATCGTTCAGTTTTAGAGGTTGATTTAGAAGCATAAATAGTGGAGTTTCTCACTACTCTGCTTTCTTTTGACAGACTTTTCTGCATCTTCTAAATGTCTAAGTAGCAGTTAAGTCTTTTAAGTTAACAGATTGTTATAATAGTCTTGCAAGATTACAGTTAGTTTTTAATTGGCATATATTTTAAATATTGTGGGGGTCAGCCCTGGTGATCACTGTGTCCTTAAGAAGTTACTAATCTGAGCAGCAGTTCTTCTGGCTGCTGATTTTGGGGTAGACTGACATCCTGAGAGGGTGAGGAGGCGTATTTGCCTGAGCACTCAAAATGAGCAGTGGCTTTCGGAAATGTGGGAATGTTCTCCCATCCCGGGTGGTGTGGGGGTTGTCTGGGAGTGGGCTGGGGCTTGCTGTTGGAGGCTGCTGTGAGCACAGCTGGCTGCCAGCCCCCCACCCTGCTGCCAGCACACACTGTGCACTCCAGAGTGTATTAAAGAACTGCAAGTCAGACCTGTTTATGGCTTTTTTATTAGATTATTACTATGTATGATTTGTTTTCCTTATTTATATTATGTAATTAATATAGATTAAAAGACAAATAAGTATATATAAGAATATCAAGGAAGATCAGGGTGGCTGTAAACCATTTTTCCTTCTTTCCAGGAATGACGTTCCAATGTTCCTGGTCCCAATGCAACAATTTTTGTAAATTTTTTTTTTTTTGTTAAGAAGTAATACATACAGTTCTGTCAGCCTGCTTGCACTTGTTTCCTGCAGTTTTTGATTTTATGTCTTCATGCTTTCTTATACTCAGTAACTTCTTTTTCTGTCAATCACTAGGGAAGGAACACGTGCGCCGGAACCGGCAGAGTCGGACTTTCATGGTGGAAAATGTCATAGGAGAGATCTGGTCTGAGCTGGAGGAAGGTACTGACTGTCCTTTCTTGAACAAACTTTGCTCTCACTGGTTTTGTATTGCAGGCAGATATTGTGTTTCCAACAAAGGTGCTGTGCACTGCATTGTTCTCACAGTGGTTATAAAGGGGAAAAGGAAAAAAACACAAGTTCATGTGCTGCTCTTAGTTACAAGTGCTGAATTGTAATTCTGTATGCTCCAGCATAATAGGATTTATTAATGAGATGATGGAAAGCCATGCAACTGGATATTTTCCTCAGAACAGGCTTTGTAAATATGGTATAATAATTGGTAGCCCACTAGGATGTACACCAGCAGCATGAGCAGCCCCACTTTTCAGTTGTGCTACGTCAATAGCTTTTGACATCTGTCTGTGATATTTGTTATCAGTCACTGTGTTATAATTACTAGCAAAGATCAGGTCTTCATCACGGCCATTGCTGGCTGTCTGTAGGCCACTATCTCCCCTGGTGCCCTCAGGGCAGTGAGCTGGTGTGCTCACAGTGGTGTGAGTGCCCCTGGCCTCTCCCCTTGGCATTCCAGGTGATCGGTACATCGTGGTTGACAGCGGAGGAGGCACGGTGGATATGACTGTCCATCAGATCAGGCTCCCTGAAGGACATCTGAAGGAGCTCTACAAAGCGACAGGTAATGTCACTTCTGCTGCCTGCTTTATGTAATTAGATTCTGTATTACATGTTTAGGTAGTGTTTTGGCTTCTCAGTGAAGGAAATGTATGCCTTTATTGCATTTTACTGACAGTTCTTCCTGAAAAGAGACCAGCTCTCAAAATTAGTATAACCCAGCTGCTGGTTGGCTGAATCACTCATTTATAGTGGGAGTCTTACAGTGGCTGTGGTGATACAGGAGTAACAGAGAGACAAAGGTAACATCATATTGTGTATTAGACCCCCTGTTACATTTAGGATAGATCCTCTTTTTGTGGACCTTCTCCTGTGACAGTCCTGAGGGTGTTTTTCTGATGTGTATGTGGTCAACTCGAAATGTTGTAAGAATATTAAAGAATATCCAGAACTTTAAAGCTGTATTTTGTCTGTGCGACAGGTGGGCCATACGGTTCTCTAGGTGTGGACTATGAGTTTGAAAAGCTCCTGTGTAAAATATTTGGGGAAGATTTCATTGAGCAGTTTAAAATCAAGCGCCCTGCGGCCTGGGTGGATCTGATGATCGCGTTTGAGTCCCGCAAGCGGGCGGCAGCTCCCGACAGGACCAACCCCCTGAACATCACCCTGCCCTTCTCCTTCATTGACTACTACAAGAAGTTCCGAGGTCACAGTGTAGAGCATGCCTTGAGGAAAAGCAAGTGAGTACACAATTGAAACTACATGGATGCAGAATTAACTACTGGTAGCAAAGACAAATAATTAAAATATCCTAATTACGTTAGGACTGGGACGTAATAAATAGTGTATAAGTGTGGTGCGAGGATGAGAAAATGGGGTTTCCTCTGGTGCAGTTTCCAGAATGAAAAGTTCTGATCGATCTCTTGCAAAAGCTTTTCTGTACAAGACTTTTCAGGTATTGCTTTCTACAGCTTCTGTTAGGCCACCACTGCATCACTTGCTTTGACTGTATGTTGTGAGTCTCTTGCATGTTAATTAGGAATGTCAGATCAAACACAGAATTTGTTACCTAGAACCTGTATTTTTAGAGGCCTGGATCCTGGAAGAAATCCAAGATTGTGAAAGATGTAAATATGTTCATAGCTTGAGGGATGTTATTAACAGTATCAGATCACTGGAGAAAACATACACTACTGCATAAAGCTCTGCAAGGGGAAAAGCATTCAGCTTTTGAAGTGATGGCAGGCTTGGTTCTTACAGTATTTTACAAGTTTGATAATTTGCTTGATAGGCAGGGAGACATAATCCCCTCCAGAGATAAATTCATGATTTTCAGTATCAAGAAGTCACCCTAAACTACAAGATCGTGGGCTGCTGTAGAAAAGGAAGTGAGCAGAAAGTAGAAATGAGTATTTTGCATCTTTTGAAGTTATATATTACAGAAAACCTGGAGTTTAATGGCGTAAAAGAGAATGAGCAAGATACCCTGTTAATCTGGGCCAGAAGGCTTGGGACCTGAGAGGCGAAGATTTTATATTTAGTACCTGTACTTTAATTTTTTAAACTAGCCAGTGTTGAATGTAGTATGCAGGCTGGAACTCTTTCAGAAGTTATTGGTAAGTGTCCTGTAAGCTTAAATGACTTGCAATCCAGCTAAAAGTTGCTTTCTGAATGAGACTGAGGTTCTGAAATCATTAAAAATTTCTGGAAATGCCTCCCCCTCATGAGGCCATCTTTTCTTTTTTAGTACTCTTAATGGTGAATCTTAGAGGAAATGCTAAATGCTCCCTTCAAATGAAATGAAATTAATTGGATAAAAGGAGTGTAAAGGTTGACATATAGTGCAAATGAATGAAAGGGAGATTACTGAGCTATACAGATGTAGATAGAATAGCATAATGCCTGTATTCACTTAATAAATTTTATGCCTCATGAAAAATGCTGTTCTCTCTTCTGCCTTCTGAGGCTTCACAACTTGCTTGTTTTCCTTGTGTGTTTCCAGTGGCTTTGGCCTGCCACTGCTATAATCTAAATGTTGCCCTTCTGGGGATGAATCAGTGCTGTTTCAGATGAGTGAGCAGTGCATTGACTGCCAGCTGTTTCAGAGAGCAGTTGAGCAATTGCTAATGCTGCAGAAGGCAATCAGGCAAAGAAAACAACAATTAGACAAGCCAAAATAATAATTCTGCCTTCAAGTTTTACATAACTGCAGTTGGTATGGGGCTAGGGTGAGGTGGGGCACTTTATTCCAAGGAAAACGCACACAGATTCTGTAAACTCATGATTTCATTTATTTAATGGTGGTTGTTTCACAGCTCAGCTGCAGTGCTTTAATGTTCTTTCTCACTGTTCCTTTGCAGCGTGGACTTTGTGAAGTGGTCCTCCCAGGGAATGCTGAGGATGAGCCCGGATGCAATGAATGCTCTTTTCAAACCTACGATTGACCAGATCGTTCAGCACCTGAGTACGTATCTGTGTGTGATTCCACTTCCAGGCTGAGCTGAAACTGAAGCTTTGCTCACCCATTTCAACCCAGTGACAACCCTTCTGGTATGCACCAGTTGGGGACAAGGAATTCAGTTCTGGAACTTGCAGCTCTCTACAAATCAGCTAGGAAAATAATAAGTAAGGGATGTGTCCTGAGCACTAGCTCTAGTGCTAGTTACTGAGCGTGATTCAGTTCTGTTACTGCCTAAGCTTCAATTACTCTGTGCTTCCAGGGCTGCAGGCATTCAGAGGGCTGACATGCACTGAGGAGCCCAGATCCTGCTTTTCTTTTTCTTGGTCCAGGCAACAACCAAATTATGCCAGAGTTGTAACTCGTTTTTGACTGTTCCAGCTATTAAGACCTCCAATTTGTTCCTCCCTAGTGGAAGGTCACATTTGTTCATGACCATCCAAATCACTGACATCTCTAAAGCACAAATAGTAAATGATGCATCACGGTAAAAGTACTTCCAGGCATGGCTTAAGCAGCAATAAATTTATTTTTCCAGTAATGGAAAGTGACATGTGGTTATTGGGAAAGTTACTATTTAAGGTCTTCCTAGTGGAAGATGAAATTTGTATCAAGTAGAGTATAATGCTTATGGTGAGAAAAGTGTTGCTTTCTACACATTACAAAGCACTGTTTGGAATAAATATTCGACTTTGCTCATCATATGTGAGGGATTATTAGCTAAATTTCAGAACTTGATAAGACAACAAGTGTAGAGCAGCTTACATGTGAGCGGGGAGGGAGACACCTAGGACTGCAACAGTTGTGACAGGTAACTCACTTGCTTGAACTAAAAGTGAGCCTACAACTGAACTGCATGGTTTTCTTGAAACTAGGAGATGTGGGCTTAATCTAAGAGGGAAAATCTGTCAAAATGTAAAGAGGGATTATTTTGCAGATGGTATTTATTGTGGTTAAAATGCTGGGGTCAGAAATAACAAGTGAATTTGAAATGGAGTGATTTATCTGGAATGCAGTAAAGGGTCAGTTTTAAATGCCACTTCGTGAATGTTGTATGATTTGAGGTAAGTGAATTCAGTGTAATTATACTGGAGATAACAGAAGTGGCACTGGTGCTTGCTGAGGGTGGCAGTGTGGGCGCAGATGTGGCAGTTTCAGAACATGTGCATGGAACACTCAGTGCACTCAGACATTGGCATTTTCACTTGCATTGCCTTGTTAGAGTGGATTTTATTGAACGGTCTCTGTTTCTGTTCAGGTGAAGTGTTCGACAAGCCAGAGGTGACCAATGTGAAGTTTCTGTTCCTGGTGGGCGGCTTTGCTGAATCCCCCTTGCTCCAGCAAGCCGTCCAGAGCGCTTTTGGCTCCAGGTGCCGGGTCATCATCCCCCAGGATGTGGGTCTGACCATCCTCAAAGGAGCTGTTCTCTTTGGCCTCGACCCTGCTGTCATCAAGGTGCGGCGCTCCCCTCTCACCTACGGCGTCGGGGTGCTCAATCGCTTCGTGGAGGGCAAGCATCCCCCGGAGAAGCTCCTCGTCAAAGACGGCACGCGCTGGTGCACCGATGTCTTTGACAAGTTCATCTCAGCTGACCAGTCTGTAGCCCTGGGAGAGACTGTGACACGCAGTTACACACCTGCCAAGCCTTCTCAGTTAGTAATAGTGATCAATATCTACAGCTCAGAGCAAGACAGCGTCGGCTTCATCACCGAGCCGGGCGTGAAGAAGTGCGGCACCCTGCGCTTGGATCTCACGGGAACTGACGCTTCCGTGCCCAACCGGCGCGAGATCAAAACACTGATGCAGTTTGGGGACACTGAAATCAAAGCCATGGCTGTTGATGTTTCCACCTCTAAAAGTGTCAAAGTTGGTATTGATTTCTTAAATTACTAACGGCCCTTCCCGCCCACCACAGCCTGTTTGTGAGACTGATCTTCCACTGTTCCGTTTTTTGACTTCTGTCTGTCACGTCATCACCTTGAATTTCAGCAGGCTATATGAGAACAGCTAGTAAGGTGGGGTATGTTGTGTTCGTGTCCTTTGGTGACCAAGGACTGCATTTTGAAAGACCCTTAAAAAGTTTCGGGAGCAAAAGTTCCAGAGGTAGTAAAAGTTACCAAGTTACTCAAGCATGCTTAAAGATCTATCTTTATGAAGTAAACACTGATTATTGTTGGGTCCTGAAGGTTAGTTAAAAAAATACCAAGTTGTAATCTCTTTACCTTCTTCTTCTTCTTCCTCTTCCTTCCTGAGAAAAACTCACTAACCCACGTGGCTGTTGTAGGGCGTGTATCTGTGTGGGATATCTGTTTAAATAGCACCATCCTCTGGCAATGGGAACAAATTAGTAGTTTTATTGTATTATTTTGATTTTTGCCCAGTGCTTTCAGAATTTAAAGTGATGAAAATCAATGACTCAGAGAAATAGGATATAAATTATTTAAATTCTGAGTAAAGAAAATCCCCAGAAATCCTTAAAATTGTGTTTAGGAAATACGTATGTGTTTTGGGGGCCTAATATTGATTGCTCCTGTTTGAAATCAAGGCCTTTGTTGTCAAAGCTCTCAGAGCAAGCTGTCAGATTAGTTAGCTAGCATTACCCTCATTATACTTTGGAAAATAATACTGAGAACAAATCTATTTCTCTTTTGGGTCTTTTAAACTTATTTTTATTAGACTCCATCTGGAACCACAGAATCACAGAATAGTTGAGCTTGAAGGGGACATCCATTGACTGTCTGATGAAACCTTTACATTCTAAGCAGCATCAGTCAGAACAAGCTGCTTTTTCGAATTTTTATTATGTCCAAAATGAAGATCCCTAAACTCCAGGCAACTTATTTGACAGCCCTCAGTGCAAACATTTTTTTCTTATGCTTAAAAGGAATTTCTTGAGTTTGAATTGGTGCGTGTTGCCTCTTTCTTGCTCCTTCATTGGATACCTCTGAAAAGTCTGGCTCCATCCTCTTTCCTGTCTTCTCTCAGGCATTTGTATACATTCCTAGCATCCCCTGAGCCTCCTTGAGTCCAGCAGCCCCAGCTCTCACAGCCTCTCCTCACATGAAAGATCCCCCGGTCTCTTCATCCCCTTCTTGACCCTTTGCTGGTCTCAGTGCTGTGTGTCCGTGTCTCTCGTGCCCTGGGAAGCACAGAACTGGACCTGGCACTCAGACGTCGTCCCAGCAGGGCTGAATCAGGGGAATAATCACTTTCCTGGACGTGCTGACGGTGCTGTTCCCAGTGCAGCCCAGGAGGCTGCTGGCATTCTGTACGGCAAGGGCACATTGCCGGCTCACGCTCGGCCTCGCTCAGTGTCTGCCCCGACGCCAAGCTGGGGTTGTGCTGCCAAGCTGCTTCCCAGACAGTTGGGCCACAGCTTCTCCTGGTGCATGGGGTTATTCCTGCCCAGGTTCAGGACTTTGCACTTGCTTTTGCTGAGCTTTATGAGATTCCGGTCTGCACTTTTCTCCAGCCTGTCAACATCCCTCTGACCCATTTGCTTTATCAAGCACTTCCCCAAGTGATTGTATTTCTTTTCTTGTTCATTCCTGTGTTAAGGTTTGGAAGCACAGCTAGATGATTGCTGTCCAGAAACATTTAAACAATTCAGAAGAGACAAAACACTCAGATCAAAAGTACATTAATATATTTTTTTGTAGCAAGCATTTTAATCAGTAAAATATATTGCAGGGTTGAGTTGAATGGCCAATGAAGTGGAAGGCAGAAGCCAATAGAATGAAACTACAAATAGCATTAAATAAAGCATTCCTTACCTGACAGTGAGCACAGAGCTCTTGACACAGGAGAAATGCACTGATGGCCATGGTAGCATCTTGTTTTCCAAATAACAGCTTTGTGGAAATGTTTCCTTAAGCATGCTCACCTGGCAAATTTCTTTTGCAACTGGAATAGTTTTTATTTTGCAAAATGCTGCAGGAGGAAAACTTCTGAAACCTACATTCTATATCTGTCATGAACTGACAACTTCAGATTGAAATCCTAATTCCATTCCAAATTAGCAGACTGACACCAACCTGTAGAATCACCCTTAAAATGCTGACACTTTCCAGAGCATTTATACAGAGCTGCCTGATTACCTGCTGGAATTCATTACATTTTCAAAACTTTGCAATGTTAATCATTAATCTAAACCTTCCTTTTTAAAATTTTGAGCATGAGTTAAATCCATTACTGACACTTTTGGGAGATTAAAGCTTTATCAGTTACTTCATTAATTTATGTTCCAATCCAGCGCTTAAACTTTCTGTGTTTATCCTGGAGTTTTGCCACAGTAGAGAGCTGCAGAACTGATCCACTGCATTTTGTCTTTGAGTTTTCTGTGTCTCCTGCAGAATTCCCTGGTTCAATGGGAAATGTGTTCTGCATCCAGCTTTAAAATAAATAAATAAATAAATAAAGGACTATGAAGAATGCTAGTCACAGTATCCTGCTGGATACTTTTATATTTACAAAGTGTGCTTGCTAGCAGTCGATTTCCTGCTGCCTGCTAAATGCTTTAAAAGCTAAATACTGGGAATTTTTTTGTGTGTGTTGCTTTCCATGGTTTACAAACAAGAGAAACTTTAAGATGAGTTATGAACAATATAATTTTATGTATATACAATATTTAAATATTGTACAGACACTTTCTTTCTACAGTGCTATTTTCTTGTATAAAAAATGCACTTTGCCTCTGTTGATTTCATTCAGCTGTTAATTTTAAATAATACAGTTTCTCAATCAGCTTCTGTAATTATAGGCTTTTAAAGATGGTAAGATATGAAATGTAAAAGGCCGATCTTATAATAATAGGAAAGAAATGTTGGTGTGTCAGAGAATACAGCATTCTTCCTGCAATGCAAGTCATACCAGCTAAGCACATCACACAAATGGAATAGTCTGTTGCTGGGGTTTTCATTTCTTTGTTTCAGATGGTGACCATTCCATCTCCAGCAATTCTTCATAATAATGGATGAATCCTCCTGTAAAACCAAAAATCAGATTGTAAAATCTGGGTATGAAGCTTCTTCACTAGGTTTTGGGTTTTTCATAAGGACCTTCTCTAGTTTAAAAAGCAACAACAACAAATGAAAAACTACCTTCCAAAGCCAGGCAACGCTCTTGTATTGTAGCTGCAGGTAAGGCACGGTCTACCGCTTCCACCTGCCAAAAACCAAATTCTTACAGAAAAATAGGCTTTGCTGTCTTTGCATGCTATGTTAATCTGAATCTGTTCAGTTCTGCACAGATTTGTTTGCAGTGGCCTTAACACAGGATTTGGTCTAATAAATGGCTGCCACCCCCTGTCTCCCCTGCGAAGAGAAGGTGACCTGCAAGATCAGGTGGCACGTGATTTTTGTGCTGTTTCCAGCCTGTCTGCAGAGAAAGCTACGGGTGGTTTCTGCAGCTCTTCTGAAGCACAGTTCCCTGCACAGCAGCAATTCTCTGCCCTTTCTTATTCACCCTTTGTAAGATCCCATCTGGATCCAAGCAGGGGCTTGTTGTTGTAACTGTGAAATCCCTGCAATTGTAAAACGTGGGTTTTACATATTTTGCACTTCCTCCTTCAGTCTGATGATGCTTAATCACACTGGTGTCAAGCTTCACACTGGTGAAGCTTGACACTATCAAGCTTATCTTTGCGGAGCACTGAACTACTGAACAAACTCCCAGCTGTCCTTGTTGCCCTCTTTCAGAATGGAAAATTAGCTTGTCTCTCTCTAAGGAATTAGAATTGTTAAGTAGATTATACTGTGGTCTGTTGACTATAACCCAATTAAACAACTTTACATTGTAAGAGGCACGTGGCTGCCCATTTCGATAAAGAATGTTGGGCTGTAACATGAAATTTAATATGAAATTTAATAAGAAATAAACTAGGAAATGAGGCATTTTTAGAATTGTAGTTGTGATACTTTTGCAGGACATTCCCCTGCAGAGCATTTTTTTTGGTAGGGGTTTCAGATGACATTGTGCAACTTAATGTTGAAAAGACAACAAGGCCTGCTGTCCGTAGGGAAAGCAGGTGGTCTTGGCAGGAGTTTTGCTCTAAGCAGCAACTTCCAAGTTTGGGTCCAAGTTACTGAACTCTAGGCTGAAGTTTAGCAGCTAATTGTGATGGAATGATTAATTGTGCTAGAATATGATAAATGTGCAGTGGTGGTTAGGATGGTTTGCATTGGTATGAGTATACCAGTATTCATATACAGGAGTTTTAATGCATTATTATGAGAAGGCTAATTATATATTGCAGAGATTTAATAGCCAAGATAAGCTGCATATTTATGATATGAAGTGGCTTAAGCGGATGAATAGTATAAAAGTTGTTGGGCATAATGTCACAGTACTCACCTGCTTGAAATAGTCTTAAACTGTATTATAAAACCAACCATTGTGGTCTTGTTCACCTCTGTGCAAGATAAATTCAGATCTCACTGATACTTGGAGCTGTTCACAACTTGTCTGGATTGTATCTTGAGTGTTCTTGTGTCTTCAGTCATGTCAAATAAAATACCTTAAAGCTAATTTCTCTTTTTGGGTGCTACTATTCTTCTGAAAATGGCTATAAAAAGAAACCTAATTTATTATGAAAGTGAGACAGGCCAAGTGGTTATGCTTGAATTTGGGTGCTCCTTCATGTGTGTAACTGAGCAGAAGTGACACCAGCTGTCTGTAGGGTTTTGGTCTGCTTGTGTGTCCCAGGTGGAATTTCTGTGCTGCTCATGACTCAGCTTCCAGCAAAACTGGTATAGCTCTCTGAGTAAGGTGTTGGAGTTCAGGCAGAAAGGCTTTGGGCAATACCAAAAGCAGATCAGGTGTTTTCTGTAATGATGCTCTCAGAGAGCCAGGAAATCAAATATAAAATCTGGTACATCAAAGAGAACTGTAGTCTTTTAGGTCTTGCATTATTAAAAGCTGTTTTATTGTTAAAAATGCATTGTCAGGCCAATGAGCTGGCCAATAACCAGATACATTAGCATGAGAATGTGCCTCTTTATAGATCTAGGGATCTTCAGTAAGGTCCAGCTGAACTGATGAAACCCTTGCATAGCAGTTTGTGCAGTATTACATTTTTCTGCTAACAGCTGTAGGCCGTGTCCCTCTGAAATTCAGCAGCGTTGGCACAAGCTCTGGAGGTGATTCAGTGGCACAGGTGACCTTGGTCCGCAATGCTGCAAAGATGCAGAGAGTGAACTGAGGTGCTTTAGCAGCCACTACACCCAACTTCCACCTATTTGCTGCAATGAAGGTGTTTTACAAGTGCTTTATGACTATAATTATAAACACCATCCTAATAGGCTAGGTACTGTATTTAACTTTGTAATGAACTTGATTTCAGCTAAACATTCAATTAATGTTACTAGTACAATGGGAAATATAATTACAGTCTTCAGAGACACATTAAGAACCAAATTTTGCTTTCAGTGTTCTACCACACTGCTGAAGATTCCAGTGGAGTTTCATGTGTGTGCATTCAGAATTTGGTCCTTACACTGGACTTTTCTAAATCTTAAGGCTTTCTCATAGGAGTGTATTTATATTTAAAGTTACAGTCCCGTCTTGATAGAAGGGATTTTGTGTAAGTGATTGCTTCTACAAAATCACGTAAGTCCTTACAAGATTTGCAGATTTTGTATTCACGTGACTAGCTGTGGAATAAAACAACTTGTAAAGGGCCTCCCTGACAGCAGTGCCCAACTCTCTGTCTTAGGGACAATGGATTCAGAGCTCCTTTACTCAGTGCAAGAACTGCTTGATTTTCAAGAGATGCAGCCTGGATAAATTAGTGAGAAGTGCAGACGCTTTGTGTGACTGGAATTCAGGCCTGTTTTTTGCCAGTCATGTACTTATTTTTTAGGAATAAATTCTGTTTTGTTCATTCTCATTCATGCCTTGCTGTGTTCTAGCAATCAAAAACATTCATGTGGTGGGATCAATGCAGAGTCACAATAAGGTATTGTGCTTTTTTCCTTCAAGTTAGAGACTTCAGTGTGAGTATTCAAAAAAAGGAAGGTTTCCAGCACAGCCTGTGCAGTTCACAGGTGCAAAGATCAATTTCTTACAGCAAAAACTGTCTTGTGCCATCCTTATGCCACATATTGAGTCAATTAACTGCAAGCATTTTTCTGCAAACCAAGAAATTCTGTATTGTCTTTAGTTAACGTACAATTGATAAGGTACTGGCCATGATTTTGAAGTAGTACCTATTTTCTCATTTTTCAGGGACTGTAATAGGGAAAAGTTTACTAGATGCCATATCCCAGGAGCTCTGGCTTTGTGCCCAGAGCAGAAGTTACTGAATGAGGCCATGGTGTTCATTACCATGCGATGACAAGAAAAAATTAAGAACTTTATAGATTGCAGCCGCTATGATCCTTCTATCAGTGTCCACAGGTGAATTGACACAGACATGGAGAAATGAAAAATAAATCCAAGCTTACTCTGGGAATATTGTGTGCTTAGCAGAGCCAAGACATCAAAGGAGGACAATGCCAGACGGAGTGTAAGGAAACAAAGGAATTGGCTGGAGAGATGTGTAACCAGGACCTGGATGTGCTGAAACAGGCATTGGAGTGCTCCAGCAGTTACAAGGTCAGGGAAGGTTTCAAAGCAGAGAGTGGTGAGATAGAGTTGTGACTGGCAGGATTTGTTGAACTGCAGCAATGTAAGGAGTTAGAAAGGTGACTCTCCCTTTCCTGAGGGCAACAAGGAGAATTTCCTTCCCTTTGAGGAGTAATCTCTGCACCTCTAGTAGGAGCTTCCGTCTGCCATCAGCTGATAAGGGCAGACACCAGACTGAACACATCCTCTTCCTTTGTAGTCCAAGGAGCAGCCTGGGTGCTGCCCTGGTGCTTCTCACACACCAACACCCTGCAGGTGTGCACTTGGGGACGCACACAAGGCTGCAGCTAGAGCACACAGGGAGTGGATTGCTCAGAAGGTTTATTTTTCATCTTGTGACAATCATAATGGATCTGTTTTCTCAGCCTGTGTCCCTCCACCAACAGTTTGCCTAGATGACTATTGACTCCTCACCATGAGTGAAGTTGAGGAATATTAGTTGTAAGTAAAGCAGAATCCAGCAGAGGAGGTGCTGGTTCTGCATGATGTATGCAGGAGCTGTACATAAATGGTTTTTTTTTCTACAAACAACATTCCAGCAACCTTATTCAGATGATGTTTTCCCTCTGTTCTTTGTGTTGGCAGAGGTCTGGATAGCAGTACTGTCCACAGGGTGTTGTGAACACACAGCCTTGTCCATGAACAATTCCTTACACAGTGGGCAGGAGAATAGATTTGTTGTACTCAGGGAACAAGGTCAACGTTTCAGCCTGATAATTGTGTAAGGCAGCTGAAGAATCAGGTAACATCATTGAGGATGTTCCAAAACACTTTTAAATTAATGTTGTAGTTCTTTTGTTTTGTCTTAAGGGTGAAACACATGAGATTGAAGATTAGAAAGTACCACACACTTACCAAGGGTGTTACAGGACTGAGGGGATATACAAACTACACTGATCACATCCCACAGAAAGAATTTTGATTTCTCCCCTTCAGAGTCAAGCAGCATATAGTAATTCAGGGTTTTCTTCTTCTCTGTTCAGATCCATCCAGTATTTTTGCTGACTGCAACTGTAGCTCCATCTGAGCATCACGGGAGTTTCATGTAGCTGGAAAGGACTTCAGGCATCAATCATGTATCACCATCTTCTGCAAAACGATATTAGTTCTGCCTAAACTACTCCCAACTTTTGGTTTTTTAATCTGGTTTTAAAACTTCTGATGCTGAAATGGTGTCACCTGCTTGGGCAGTTTGTTTGTTTCACTGTCCTCATCTGTCTGAAGTCTTACATAATGTCAGCTTTGCCTCTCTGTGGTTGTCCTACCCCTAGAGAACACGAGAACAATTCATCTCATTCCTGCCCTGACAGCTTTTGACGTATCTGAAGACCAGTTTCATGCATGCCCTGAATCCAATTATTTAATTAAATCCCAGGTCCTTCAATCATGTCCTATAGACCTGTGATCTTTTTTATGGCTCTGTTGGGAGCTTTGAGGATTAGGCAGTGGATGCTGGTTTCTGGCAGATAAGCATCTTATTGCTGGGAGGAGATTTGGAAACTGATGCTGAAGTTGTTCTGTGTGGACACACGTGAAGGACTCGTGTTGGGAGCATCCCTCTCCAAAACAGCCCTGCTGAAGCATCAACAAACAATGAAATGGGATGTGGGGATTTGAGGCACGCTGTGGTTTTGTCTGTTGCAAACTTTGATTAAAGGCCTTCTTGTGTTTAAGCTGAAAGGTATGCGTATGGACCTTAGGAGCTTGTTGCAGGAGTTAATGTTACATGGGCTGGGTGTGTTTTGGATAAATGGCACTTATGAGGTAACCACAAATCATGGTTGTGAAGCAGATTGTGAGTTTTCCACTCACTTTGCTTTTGGAATTTGCATCATTAAAGCATTTTCCTTTAATTCCTATACTGTGGAGGTTCTGATAAACTATTTGTGCTTTGCAGGCCTGAAGTGTGTCGAGCTTTTCCGCTGCACGAAAAGTGCTGCAATGAAAACTTCAAAGAGCGTGAGAAATCTCTGACTTCATGAATGACTTGAGGGGGAAGTTTTGGCAGGGTACATTGAGCTTTTTACTCTGAATTTAATATGCAGGAAAATACTCCAACCACAGAAAATCAGGTTCCACTCTGAGTTAAAGATTAATTTAAAGGTTAATTTAATCTGGTAGTCAGCCCTACTTTTGACTAGATATCAGCACCTCTGGGTGTCTAAGTCTCCCATACACACCCCTGTCATTAAAATCTCTGGCTTTTCTCTGTGGCTATTAAGGGACATCCTGACCTTTGGAAAATGAAGATCTAAATGGAGAGTTTTGGAAGACAGTGCTTTAGACTTGATTATTTAATAGCCATTTTAATCAAATTGATGGCTGGGGAGGAATCACATGACCTCTTGGGAGATTCCCAATGCTCTATCACCTAAAACTATGAATATGGTTTGATGCCAACAGTGAGTGATAAACCTTGTGCATCACTATTTCCTCTCTGCTTAATCAGTGGAGAAAGCAGAGGTGCTGTAAACAAGAAAACAGCTCACTGTAGTGCAAACTCTGCACACAGGATTTGTTTCATCTGCTCTATTCTACTCCTCCAAAGCTGAAATAAAGCAATTTTTACAGTCTCCATGCCCAAAATACCTCACAGGAACAAAGAAGATTATGAGATTGGTATGAGCAATTTGGTGTGCCCAAAAAACCCTGAAAGATCTGCCCTTTAGATGAGCAGTCCTGGTTGGGACCACCTGAGCAGCTGGACCAGTTTTGGGTACTAAAGCAAAGCAAAAACAACTGGAGAAACTCCTCAAATGTATAGAACCTTCTGTGGATTTTTTGTGTGTGAAGTTATATTCATCTTCCCAGAGTACTATTAGCATATTCACCTACATTTAAATAATTAATTTCCTTGTTATACGCCAACTCTTAATTTTTTGTTCTTTCAGAATTATTGAAATCTGTGACAAGAGGTAGTGATACGAGGAAATGCTTGGTTTCTAGTTTGTTAATCAATTCCATAATATCTCATTCTTCACAATTGCTTTATTTAATAGCACCAATTTCTGCTTTCAGGTCTTGACTTCCCTGTTAAGCATTTAAGTTTCAGAATTTTTTTTAATCTTTTAACCTTTATCCCTTTGATTTTTTTTTTTTTTTCTCAGCCTATAATTTATTATACAGTCTCCTGTCAGAGGAGGAGGTAGACTAGGTGATTTTTACTGTATTGCAAATTATAATTATTATAGTTATTTGCATTAGTAATGGATTCATTCTTATCACTGAAAACAATTCCATTATCTGATCAGACAGTTATTTCACACTGTCCGTGATCATATACTTTCATTAGGCACCTCTTTCTCTGTGGGTCAAAAGGAGAATTATTCCTTGGTGCAGTCATTCTAGTCTCCCCTTTTAACATTTTTCCCTGGTTAAAAAGAAGTTTTTATTACCTTACGAGGGTCCTATGCTATAAAAATATGCTGCTTTCTGCTGCTGTGCTGCCATCCTTTCAGACCCAGCAAGGGATGGCACATGAGCAATGTCCCCTCTGTCACAGCCACCGGGAGACGCTTCCTAATTCAGGTTCTGTGGGCAGGAATGAGAGGCTGGTTTTCATGACCCAGCAAAGATATTTTGGCTCCTTTTGGAATTAAAGCAAAAGCTTGAGGATGTCCTTAATGAGGGGCAGAAGCGTCCTTTGCCAAGGCTTCCCTGCATTCTGTGGGAGCTGGGGATTTGGAGGTGGGTGATGGCAGAGGGAGGGTGCAGGGGGGCAAACACGTCCTTTCTGACTCCCTGCTGAATTTGCTGTGCTTCTGCAGGGCTAAAAGATGGTCAGATGCACTGATTTCCAAACTGCAAGCAAGGGGGAGACAAGAAAGGTTGGAAAGAGTGTGAGGTCAGGCCACAGAATTCCCCGAGGGACTGAGAGCGCCTTGGTGAGAGCTGAGGTTGGTGGAGAACCCTTGCACACTTCCCTCCTGATGATTTTTATCCCTCATCAAAAGAGAGAAGACTGGTCTTTGGGTAAAAAATTAAAGACAAGACAGAAAAGGTCAGTCTAAACTGAGAATCTGCTTAATTTATTTTTGAGCAGCTCCTGAGGTGGTTCCTGCAGTGGGAGACTTGGGCTGTGGCCGAAAGACAGAGTGCTTCGTGTTGGGAGGAGGAAGGGGTGGCTCCTGCTCTTCCATCACCTCAGGCAGGACAAGATCATCCTGTGTTTTGCATCCCATATAATTAAGGTTATGGCTGTGTATATTCCTTCTCCTCCATGAAGAACCTCTTTTGAGTGAGAAATGTTACTGCAATTAGGACTGCACTCACTTTCCAAAGAGGAGAATCAGGACTCCCAGAAAATCCATCCTCTGAAACTGCATACCCCAAGCTGAGGCACCCAAGCCGCCCGTAATGTTCTTTGCTGTTATTTTTCAAGTGGAATTTAGACTTAGGTTATATAAATTATATGCTAAATTACAATAATGTGAATTATTATCTGAACAAATGCATTATGTGAAGGTTTAAATCCCTTTTTTCCCCTTCACCTCCCTAATTGGTTAGATGTGAAGCCATTATCTACTTAATGCGATTAAAGGTAATATTTTTCATAGGATATACACACAGCAATAATTCCATGGGCCAGAGAACGAAGAGGGACTTGAATGCAACTTTTGTCTTTGGGTCTCACAAAATATAGGTCATCAAAGTGATAGCATGTGCAGTAGCCACCCAGTTGTTACTGTGTAATTGAACAACATTTAGACTAATTTAAAGAGTACTTTGCTTCTTGGTTCTGTTTGCAAGCACAGTTTAGAAGTGAGTGTCACATAGGGCACTGTTAGTATTTCTTGATTTAGAGCTGTGGAGAATCACATCAACCCTCTCCTTTCTTTCTCTGCCCTCTGCTGACCCTTTTTTACCAGTTAAGAATGGGGATTCATCTTTCCTTTTTCTTCAGAGGTCTTCAAATTTTAGAAAAAAGTGGTATCTGAACCTATTATATAATGTTTGGCAAAAAATGGTATTTTTTTCCAGTGAATATCGCTTTTGTCAAAGAAACTGCTCCCAGTTTATATCAGCAACAAGATGTCAGCATGTTTTTACCCACTTTAATACAGCCACACATAATATATATTTCTGATGGATGGGGGTGGGGCAAAACAGTTTGGGAATTANCTGTCAGCTGGGGCTAGGTGATGAAAGCTCTAACATGACAAACTAGATTAAAAAAACCCTCCAGAGATTCGGGAAGGAGAATTCATCAATGCCAAATTAAGATACGCGCAAATATTTCTTGAAAGATAGAACCTCATTATGCTACTGATTTATGGAGCAAAGTAATGACTGTGGACAGCATTGTCTAAAGACAACAATGAGCACGGCTATATCGCAGTTATAATTAGAGTCACACGAAATCTTCAATTTTTATTTCTTTTTCTCTAATTCTAAGATGATTTGTAATAAAAGGGGAAAATGCATCACACACAGTAGTCTAAAATGTAATGGAAATACGTGGCCCAAGTTGTTCCCGTATTTAATATATTTAAAATTCTTCTTGCAATGCTGCCCACCAACAAAATAATAGTAATTTATGGCAGGAATTATAAAACCTAAACTATAGCACAAAGCATTTTTCACCAAATTACTCACTCTATATCCACAATTACAGCTCTTTTTTTTTTTTTCTTTTGCTGATAACAAAAGATAAATTTTAAGATCCTCGCTGTGCTGCTCTTCCTTTAATAAATAAAGTGAGCTTTTCAAAAGCCACGAAATGGTGCAGATAAAAATCAAAACATTGCTACATTTAAGGATGCAATCAAAGACTTGCCATGAATGGTGTGATATTAAAGTTAAAAAAAAAAATCAATTTGCTGTGTATTTTTGAACATGGTTTGTCACAAATACCATTCCCAATAGATAGGAATGATTATATGGTAAAGAGCGTAATTTATATATCCCAAGCGTTCTGCTTTTGTCACTGCCATCGTTAAGGAATTTGACACGTTTGCAGGAGAACAATATATGTCAACTGAAATATATACCAATTAGCCCTAAATGGGACACTGAAATGAATGATGCATGTGCATGCTATACTTACAAGTAATAACATGTGGTTTAAAGTCGCTCGCGTTTTCAAACAAGAATTCTTTTTATGTTGTCATTTAAAAAATCTAATATTTCTAAAGGTCAGGAATAAATAGCACCATTAGCATTAAAAGCTAGCTAAAGGGAAAGTAATTTGTTGTTCATTTAACATTGCATTTTATGTAATAGCTTTGTAAAGTGTTCAGGAGGGGGGGAGAGATTTTACTCTGCTAAAACAGGATGACGGCAGCTCCGGTTCATTATTAAAAGGAGATTTTTTTATTATGCTATTGTCAACTTTAATGTCTTGATTCTGTTAGGTGTTTGTTAAAATTACATGGGCTGCTGAAGTGGCTATGGCAAAGGATAATGCTGAGAATATCATAACTGTCAAAACAATTGTGTAGGCAAGAATCTGCTTATTCCAAGGTAATGGAACAAAAGACAAAGGAGAAACTCTTCTGCAGTGTTAGGAAGTTAATAACCCTGTTGAGGTTTCCTCAGCAGGAGGTACCGAGATCAGGACACCAAATCCTAGGAGGGACAAACAGGGAAGGCAGAAGGAAGCAGGGGGTGCCAAAGGGATGGGGGGTACGTGGAAATCCAGCATCAGAGCCAGCTCCCCTGTCTATGGCTGTTCATAAACCCACAACTATTCATCTTCCTGGGGAGGGTTTGTGTGCTCCTCCAAGGACTAGATGAAGTGTGAAAGCCTCTACTCCTGTGGCTGGATCCTCTTCCTTCTGCCCAACTGTGGCCATGTCGCTGTAGAAAGCCAAGGAAGGTTTTGCAGGAGCAACCCAGAGCTGGACTTACCAGAGCCTGATGCAGGACAAAGAACTCAAATCCTTGCATTTATTAGGCCTGACTCTATTATTCTACCACTAAAGACTGACCACATTTGAGAAAAACTGG
>WAAG01000336.1:8227-40425 GCA_013390105.1 Tichodroma muraria
TCCACAAGAGCATCAGATACATTTACCTGTCTTACAGCACCCGTGTGCATCCACCTCACTCCCAGAAGTGCTATGTCAATTTGCCTCTTGCTAACCCAGGCTGTTAATTGTAATAACAGCCCTAGCCTTAGACTGGGGGAGAAGCCAGACACCTGAGGAGGACCCAGGCACTGACAGAGGCTGGTGAGGCAGAAGCCCATTTTATAAACTGGGAGTGTTCAGCGATTGTATCAGCAAACCTCTAAGCTGCTCTTGCGAGCACGTGCAGATAACAATTTTCGCCAACTCTGGCAGGTTGGTAGACCTGCATTAATTTCCATCAGGCTGCAAAATCACCCTGACTCCTCCCTCTACTCCCTGAAGGTATAAAATGCTTTGAAGGAATGACTGGCTAAATAAAGTTGACAAATCTCTCTAAATTTCTGTAATGCATTCTTTTAAAAGCACTTGGAGTTCTTCTGTTGAAAATCTTTCCAAGAGGTTTCTGCCTGAAGCAGAAAAAACACTCTGGAAATTTTTTGTCTGAATGACTGAAGGCTGGCCAGAAGTAAACACAGGTGAAAATGTGATGTTAGAATACGGGAGGTGTGCTTAAGGATGCCCCTACTACCTCTACTGACCATACTTAATATCCAACATTGTGTAAAGCAGTTGGAAGCATAAAGACATTAAAACAGCTTTAAAACTCTAATGGCCTGCCCTTTCTGTTGTTGTTCCTTCAGTATTTTAAACAGGAGAAGGCTGGATTACTGCAGTCTTAGCTATATAAAGTATGAAACATCCAGATTCTGTGCTGAAAATCCCTCTCTTGGGATCTGAGGCCAGGAAGGGACCACCTGGTTCAGCCAGCGCTGCTACAAGCAGCCAGGCACTGCAGACATCTGGTCACATAATCCATCAGTCCACATCATGACTCACAAAACACTTCATGAGATCTGAATGAAACCTGCAGCCTTCAGAAGGGGACCAAGGCCAGAGACATGAACCGTACGAGAGAGCAAGAGAGAGACTAAGACCTCAAAAAGGTCCCATCACAACATGAGATATTCTGTACTAAAGGACACAGCTCTACTGCCAATCCCCATCATCCATGGATCAAAGCCAGACAAAAAATTAACCTGCTAACTCCTAAAAAGGAATTTTGAAACAAATGATATACAACTCACATCATAAATCATAGAGGTCCTTTGCCAACCAACCACATCCCTCTGGGTTCCTAAATCAGTGCACCCTACACCACCTCTGGGCATAGGAAGAGTCACATCCAAAAGATGACATTGAGCAAAATCCCCTCTGGGTATAACCCTCTCCACTGTGCACATGGAGAGGCTGGAAGACTAAGCTCCTAATTTAGGCACCTCAGTACATTGCTTGCCTGAGGTAAAATAATTCTGATCCACAGAGTATCTCTTCTACTTCTTTCTGAGCAACAAAAAAAAGGAGAAAGAAACAAAGCGGAAGAAACTGGTTTTAGCAATGAAAATGTAATTTAAGAGGCTGATACCTTGTTAAAAACTTAAATTCATAATAAATTCCAGGATTCATTCAAGTACTCCATTCTTAAAAAACACTATAATGAAAGCCTTACATATGAAATTTAGTAGTAATAACTTCAGGGTCAAATCCATAATGATTTGTTTGGCAAAGCTTTCACTGACAACACTTAAATGTGATTTCAGTGGGTGTTCTGCCTGAGAAAGGGCTTCGAGGTTGGCCCACACTCTGTATATTTAAGTCACCTCAGCCCCAGCATTATACAGCGCCAACCAGACACAAACCCCAGCATTATTTAAACCATTTGCACACCAGAGTCTCCAATTGCAGGGTGCAAAAGCCAGCAGGAAGCATTGATCATTCCTTTAGCAGCAAACAAAAATGCAATCTTTTTTACTTGGCTTTCTTATGATATCATTTACCTTCTATAATAGTAGCTGCTTTTTTTAAAATGTGGATTTGCACAGTATTCAATTTGCCAGCTTCCACATATAGATGTAAATTTACTGAAATAGCTGTTCACAAAATCCAAACCCCAAGGGTGGAGTCCTAAAAATAAATATATGTAGTTTAAGTTCTTTTATATCCATACATGATAAGAAATTTGGTACTATTCTGGTGAGCCATAAAAGGGGAAGAATGGTAAAACCACAAACAGGAAAACAGAAAATAAAAATCCATCTCTTTTGCTCTACCCTTTCAAAATTGCATGGATACTTCAATGCAACCATTTGGCTAAACGTTTTAAATGTTGATTTTTCAAAGTAGTTAGCCATATAAACTACCCTTTTGTTTCTGTTGGCTTCAAATGTTACTAGGCTCATGAACTCTTCCTGACGTCTTATTATTCAAAAAAATACAGCCAGCACTGCCTTTATGGAGAAAGAAAAACCTGAGTATCATTTTCCAGTTAACTCTTCTGAACCTGCACAAAAGTGAAATCAGCAACAGCAGTTTTAAGCCAAGTTTTCTAACTGCACCATCATTACCTTTTGAAGTATTTTATTTCCCAGGCTGTACCATAGAAAAATCTCTGCAATCACAACACAAACTCAAGTCACAAGAGTGGCAGAGCACACGCTAAAAACCTTGTAATAGTCTAGGTACCCAAAAAAACAGGAAGCAGCATTAGGTGAGACTTACTGCCCTACTGAATGCCACAACCCCAGAAATATTTCAAATAGAAAGCTGTCCTTTAATTTGAACAACTTACACTACGACAGACCTGGTCACCCACTTTTCAAATGCAAGTATTTCAGTGAATGCAACCATCAATTGCACATTATCATAAAAGAAAATCTGATAATTGTCACCTTCTTAATTTTTGAAGTGTTCAGTCTTTTGTCAGACTTCTGTAATCCAGGATATCAATGACTAAACAAGCAATTTGTTTCCACTTCCGTATTTCCACTTATTCCATCTCACACTGAAATCACTAAAGCCGTCAGTCACTATACTATCCTTTCAACAAAACCATGAAAAGGCTGTTTCAAACACCAGCCACTTTATCAGGGACAAAGAAGAAACAAAACTGAGGTCTACCCTCTTAAATACCATGTGTACACGATTTGCAGGTCTTTCCCTTCATTTCCTGGGAACTTCCCTCCTGTTGTACTCTTCAGGACCAGAGAATCCAGCCAGAAGGAACTCCAGAGGACTCCAAACAGAAACATATTTTCCCTTGCAAGCATCTAAGTTTCTCCACCCGAGCTGAGGAATGAACTCCACAACACAGCAGCGAAAATGTGCACGCTGCTATTTTTCTCAAGAAGCCCTGCCCATCCCAACAAATCCTGGATGAAAAAACAGTATTCGAACAACAAAATCATAAGCTTATGAGTTGAATCTTTAGTCAGAGAAACAAGATTTCTTCCAACTTTAAGGAATGTGACAATAACAGCACATCTAAGCCCTCTTGATAAGTGGCAGGCAATTCTCCATATAAGGTGAAAAATGTGCTAGTGTAGCTCATGCAACACTGCTAATTCCCTCCCTGTTCTCAATATTCAAGAACATAAATGAACATATAAATCAATTTTGCAAGTAAACCTTTTGGTTACTTGCAGCTATAAACCATCCAGACACTGCTCGGCACATAAAGAATTTTGAACTTAACTATTTAATTCCTTTTAAACACTTGGTATTCATATCACAGCAGGGCATAAATTAATGTAAATGTGAGAGGTCCCACCCCATTTGATTCCTAAATTCCCTTAATACTTTACCATTCCCATTCCCCAGTCAACCTGTGCCTTCCCATCCCTGACTAATCACATCGCTGATGGCAGGCCAGGACAGCAGCCAGGGGAGGGCCAGAAGATGCTGAGGGCTGGGTGAAGCCCAGCAACCACCGCTCACACCTTCAGTGTAGGAGCCCCTTCAGGGGGCTGCCACCGGGCAGCCTCACACAACCACCACCTACCCTCCTTCTGCCAGCCTGATGTGTGGTGGAAGCACCAGGATATTGGCACAGGACTGCTGCTACTGCTGCTGAGAACTTCTATCTCAGCTCCATCATCCCTACGTAATAGCAACAGAAACATAAGCACCATGTACCTAGTTGGGCACTGTAAGAAGACTGCAGGCATCACTCATTAAGTGACTGATGAAATCTGAGCTCTGCAGCAGAATGTAAGCCCAGGGGAAAGCTACTTTATATGAGCCCTTCCCCTCAAAGCAAGTTAGAGTATCTGCAAAAGATTTATCAGTCCTGGCAGTGAAATTCACTTTGTTTTGTAGTTAGTCTCATATCCCAGCCCTTCCCACACCCCCTTCACTGTTTTTTACACATTATTAGTTATTTTAGTGGTCTGATAAACTGCATGATGAACCCTCTGGATGGGTTTTTCCCCTAAGGAATGATGTACCAATGACCAAAAGGGCATAAAAGACAGAGGATTAAGAACAAGTCCTCAGAGGTCTTTTGATAACCACTCAAAACTGACAGGATTACCAAGGGACAGGAAACATCCTAAAATCTTGTTGGCAATGGTGAGAGGGGGGAAAAAGGATTAACATAATTAAGTTATTAAAAAAAAACCCAAACCCCCAAAGTTCATTAACTATTCTGGAGAAGTTGTACTGTAGAAGTCTGTGACTTGCACGAGAGGCACAGAGGGGAAGTTTCCGCACACGCTGCACACATACATATCAAATGTGGGTGGGAACAGTGGGAAAAGAGTCCACTATTTTCTTGATCTTTAACAAGAAGGCATGGGAAAGTTTGATTTGATTATTTTAGCCACAGAGATTTTAGAAAAATCAGATGATAACTTCAGCTCGCCAGTCTTCCTAGTTTATCTGCGTTCAGCCATCTTGTGCTATCCCCGAGGCAAGAAAATGCAACATGATGTGCTGTGAAGGCACCATAGACCAATTAATTGCTATTAAAAATGTAGGCTATTAGTCAGAGATTGTTGTTTTGCTGACTTTTTTGCACATCATCATTCATTGCACTACCATGTAAAGTAGCATAGTCCATGAAATACTATGAGTCAGCAAATTATAATGATATGCATCCAAATTTAGAACCTGAATTACACTGTTTGCGGTGTTCTGTAACAGAAAAAAAAATCAGGAGAGTTAACTCTAAATGTTATTTAATCCTTACAGAATAACTCTTTTAAGCATGTTTACAGTCATTCACATCTAAGACTCTCATTTCCTGGAACTTTATCTAATCTAAATTCCATATGGAAGATTTTAATGGTATATAAAGTTGCAGACAAATTAACCACACTCCAATTCATTCATATAAAATAAAACTGTAAATTTAATAGTGATGAAACTAAAGCTGTCAAATTATATCCAAACTAACAACAAAAAGTTCAGACCTTTTTGTACAAATCTAGTTTTAAAGGATCTATTATATAGCCGTAATTCAGAGGATAACTCTGATGTGGCTTAGTACAAACATGCTTCCAGTTGATTCGCCTTTTATTCAGGGAATGCGAAAGGGAATGTCTATTATCCATGTGATAGCAAAAACCTCACATGGTTAAACCATGAACTTGGAGCTTTTCAGGGTTTAGGGCTTAAAGCTTCAGAGATTATGGCTCCTGATCCAAAACTAGTTCAGAAAGCAGGGCAGGAACCACGATAATATGCAGTAGAGAGAACTTTAGTGTATCTTTACAGACATGGCTTCTCCATAAACCTCCTATGAACTTTTGAACTAAAGACACCATTTAGTCATTCCTATCTTTTCTCTGCAAAACCTTATATATATATATGTATAAATATATATATCAATAATACATACAAGAATAAGTAAAATAATATATACACTTATTACAAAATGCCAATAATGGAAAAATCAAATTAATAATGAAACATTATGAATAATCCTGTACCATAATATTAAGTGAAATACGGCAAACAATGCATGATAGCCTCAGTTTCTACAAACAACCTCAACTACAAAAATTCTACAAAGAAATTCATAAGGATGAAAGCAAAAAGCCAACAGCAAAACATAAAAGTTCCCTATGAAAAGGTCTTTATCTGAGGAAGATAACTGCACAATAAGAACCTCCTATCTCAAGAGGATATAGAGAATACAAGTGAACAAAAAATTAATGTCAAGCTATCATCCTGAGATCCAAAACCAGTTAACTCCACATAGCTGCTTGAAGTATTTACCAAACAAGTTTTATTTGGGAGAATGTCCTCCCTATAACACACAAGTCCCACTGAAATGCAAAATACTACAAGAAATAATAAAAAAAAAGTCAGCATGTAGACCAGAGAAAATAAAGCATGGTTCCAAACTGAAGCAAACTGTTATAAAAAAACCAAAATGTTTAATCGGCTTATTGGTCAAACACAGCTCAGACACTGGAAAAATCTTCTATTATGATTTTGTGGTGGGGAAAAAGTAGTAGCAAATGTAAGTATTTTAAATAATCTGGACACTTTTTTTAATGTTTTAGCCCCAGTTGTTACTTTTCATAGCTGGCAAGCTGGAAGTCTTAATTTCTACACCAGTTTTATACAAGTAAGAAGTAGCCAACGATTAAGAACCACCCTGATTTCAGGGAATGGAATATATCCCCTCCTTTATGTCTGGGACTTAATGTTCACTAAGTGCAAGAGGACAAATGTAATTGACTGAAGTCAAACTTGAAAGCAGTAATAAAACCCCACCCTTTTCACCCGTTCCTAGCTCTGAATACACAGTCATTTACAATACAGGATTTAGTGAATGATCTATCAGTATTGGCCTTGGGTGACACCGTCTCCTGCAGAGATAACTGTGCACATGGACATCTTACAGGACATGTTCTCTAATAAAAATGTTTGCTCAGAGATTTGACAGTGATAATTCATCACAGATATTTTCACCCTTAGAAATATACCAACAAAACCTAAAGTGTTTTATGGTACTAACCCCCCCATGTATCATTCCAGGAAACATTTCACAATAATAACATTCCTGATGGCCAAATACCAAAGCCAATCCTGATCTTGCCAGTGAAGAGCTGCCTCCCAGCAATGCATATTCTGATCTCCTGCCTAGCTTAAATTTAAACTCCAGGGACAGGGTGCCCACCCATTCCCCAAAGAAAAGTTCTACTATTTATGAGGTCTGACTATAAAGATGATATTTTTATTCAGATTACACTTCCTTCTAAGCTTACTACTTTCAATTTTTACCATTCATAATTCCTCACAGTGTCTTAAGTAGAAGCCCCTTACACACAAGAGTTACAGCTTTCAGGGATGATGATCAGCATGTTAGCTCTCTCTCTCCATGCCCACTAAGCTAAGGTAACCCACAGTTACATCCTACTTTACACCACTTGAACCAGCCTCCAGTATGCAATCATTTGTTACTCTTGCTACAAACGCTGCCCAAAATAAACACCATGTCCTAAACACCACAAATCTTTAGACTGCTGTTAAGCGCCTGATGGTTTATGTACATTACATTCCCTCCTAACTGCTGCAATGCCCAGACCTGAAGGCAAAAACCCTCATGGAGCCCTATAACAACTGCAGCACCCAGCAGTATTACACCCTCCCCGATTTCTGTAATTCAGTTTCTGGTGGTCAGTCTGTGTTTCCATAAAACACTACTTTGCTGTGCAAGAATATTCAATGTCTCTGCAATACACTCTGCCTGGTCCCATCTTTTCTTTGTTCCAGTCATTCTCCATTTCAGCAGCATGCCTCAAATTCAGGTCCATCTCTTTGACATGTAGATCATCCTGAAGGACTTGCAGAGCATCTTGAACCATTTACAAGTATCAATCGCTTTCCTCATACCTCTCCAGAACAATCTTGTGCTACTTTTAAAGAACATCCTGGAGAACATCAGGCACATCCCTCCATTGCCAACATGGAGGGAAACCAGCACCGGGTGCTGGGGTCAAGGCACAGAGACTCTGCTGAAGCCTCATCTGACACCACAAAATTAATAAAATCTTTTCCATTCCCAGTGGCAACAGGCAAAATACAAGGCAGCAAAAAGGATCTGTGGCTTTATAATATGCTACTCAAAATATCTGCTGATGGTCATAAGACAGAAAGAATATGCCAAAAAAACTGTATGATGTAGTCAGTTGGCAAATGGGAAAAATCACACACAAAATGAAATGCATTCAGCACTGTAAAAGCAGGGCTGTGGGAAATTGCTGGTTCTCCATATAAGGATCAAATATTTTTTCAATTTGCCAGCACAGCATAAAGCACATTAAAAAATATCTTAAAATTCTAGATGTTAACCACGAAGAACACTTTTTATAATATTTCTCAAGAATTTTCATTTTGTACACCCATGAGTCCTGATTTTATAATTTACAGCCAGTCTAAATGAAAAATAACTGGTTTTTAACTTCTCCATATAAAATGTCAACCACCTTTTTAATTGAGAGCTAGAAAAGTATAATTGAAAATTACTAACCTCAAGCACTCATTAGTGACAAATCCAAACCCCAGCTGAACACAGCCCTAATAGGATTAAAGAGATGTTCAGGATGATGTATGTAGACCTGGTATGCAAGAAAAGCTGAAGAAAAACCTGTATCTATCCACAGAGCAAGGATCAGACAAAGCTCTGGGAGGAGTGGTACTTTGGTACCAGGCGTGCACACACGCTTTTACTGGTGCCTCCCTCCCTCTGTCTTGGAGCTACAGATGCTGCCCACGGGCACCCTCAGGACCGCAGGCTGGAGATATCACTGCTGGGCTCAGAAGCTGCAACGACACTCAAGCTCCCCCAGGAAGAAAGCAGGGCATGGCTGGCTATGCATCTCATGACAAGGCATTTCCAAGAGCACAGCCACCCTCTGCCCATTTTTAATGGCTCTCTGTAACTTCCTCCACCTCACAAACCTCTTCAACGAGTGAGCTGTTCGGTCCACCACGTCTACAAAAATCGCACATACAGGTAAGCAGCCCTCAGGCTGAATTTCAGGGTCTCTTCAGAATTTCAGAAGGTCCTTCTGTGAGCTTCAAAATCACTGAGCATGAGATTTCCTATTGATAACATGCCACTGGCTGCACATCTAAGGAGGCTCAGGAGAGTAAATGATTTTTTCCCAAGTCAATTTTAAATTGGCTTCCTAAACTGTCTCCAGATCCTTTCCAGACAGCAGAATGGAAATAATTAGAAGTGGTTGGAAAATGGAATTTTTGTCCTGTGGGGAAAGTCTGATAGTCCTGTACTTATTTTTATGCTAACACAGGCCAAAGTGTAAAAGCCTTAAAATATTAAGTAGAGCAAAATACTGAAAGGTATTCTGAAACAGCATCCTGCACGCACTTTGACTTACTTTGTTGCTAGAGAACAGCCCATTCCTCACATGAGCACAACAGCAGCCCACAAACGCTCATTTTTTAGCCTGAGATCCTTCCTAATCCCCAAGACCACAGGCCAGTGACCAACACTGTTGACACAAGCTCTCCACACATTTCATCCTACTCCTCTTGCTATATGGGCTAGACAAGAAGACAGTGGGAACTGCAGTTAATCACTGCTCCCCTGTTCATCTTCTGAGAACAAATTTAAATGACATGTTTTGGATGTTTGGGTGAGAAGTTCCCCCCCATTTTAAAACAAACCTTTGTCAGTCTGAGGTGATTCATTCTAACTTTTTCTAACTTTTTCTGATACGTATTGTGGAGCCAACATTTTCCCACTACCCAGATGAAAACTGAGAGTAGTCACAGAGCCGGGAACTGAGATATCATAGGGAAATACACAAAGAAGTGATCTCTAAAAGTTGTACACAAACTGTGAACAAGAATAAAAGGGAGATTCACTCTCAGCACCTCTTATGGACAGAACACGACTTCCCTCCTATTCTCCATGTACAGCACTATGCCTTCAACTGCCTAACCAGAGATACACTGCCACACCAAGGACCTAGGTAACTACCTCAAGTAAAACTCTATCTTCCTGACACCATGGAGATGGCTGCTTTATGCAAATCATGGTCAAGCAAGTCACCCAAGTAGAATGCCTCATGGAAAAACCTTCAGTGCCATCACTCTGTTAGGACTCTTCTCTGCAGCTATTTAACTGACAGAGCCATGGAAATCCTGAGTACACGTAAAATCTGCATCATTTAATTTTTGGCTTCAAATGTCTGACTAGCATTGAGGATGTAACTCTGTAACTTGCTCTAAGTTACCATTCCCTCAATGCAACTTTCCACTGTACAGCTAAGGAGATCTTGGCATCTCTTCCTCTCCAGGTCACCTGGCAAGGGTTCCGACAGGAACCTGAAGCATGCTGTCCAAGCACAGCTGAAGCAGACAGGACCTGAAGCACAAAATGGCTAGACATGAACACCAGAAAAATTGCTTATTCCATTGTATCTCTCTTTCTCCAAATGCTCTTTCCAAGCCAGACAAAGGTAGCAGGGGAAATACAGGAGCCCTTCATTACACAAGGGGAAGGGAGTGATTGCATCATTTCAAAATTTTCACCTCTGCTAACCTTCCCACACAGAAACACTGCTTCCAATAAGCTTTATACTGAAGACTGCAGAACCTACAAGTACAGGGCTCAAAAAAGAAGGTTTGATGAAGAAGGTGAAACAGTGCAGAAAAGTTTTTTTTGTACTTTTGACTTAGCTGGCCACCATCTTGGGAACTGGCTGGAAAGTGGCCCAGCAGAAAAGGACCTGGGGGTGCTGGTTGACAGCCAGCTGACCATGAGCCCGTGTATGCCCAGCTAGCCAAGAATGCCAATGGCATCCTGGCCTGGATCAGCAATAGTGCGGCCAGCAGAAGCAGGGCAGGGATTGTCCCCCCGTACTTGGCACTGGTGAGGCTACACCTTGAGGGCTGTGTTTGGTTTTGCCAATTCAATGTGAACATTGAGGTGCTGGACTGTGCCCAGATAATGGCAATGGACGTGGTGAAGGGTCTGGAGCACAAGTCCGACGAGGAGCACTTGAGGGACCTGGGGGTGTTTAGTCTGGAGGAAAGGAGGCCCAGGGGAGACTTTACTGCTTTCTACAACTGCCTGAAAGGAGGCTGTAGCAAGGTGACGTTTGGCCTCTTCTCCCAGGGAAACAGCAACAAGACAAGAGGACATAACCTTAAGCTGCACCAGAAGAGGTTAGGTTGGACACAAGGAAGAATTTTTTCACTGAGAGGGAAGTTGAGCATTGGAACGGGCTGCCTAGGGAGGTGGTGGAGTCGCCGTCTCCAGAGGTGTTCAAGAAATGACTGGACAAGGCACTGAGTGCTACAGTCCTGACAAGGTGATATTCAGTCAAAGGTTGGACTCAAGCTTGGAGGTCTTCTCCAACCTTAACGATTCTGTAATTGCTTCTTCCTCTTTTAATTTTTCTATACAGTCAGACAAGTTTTGCAAAGTTAAAAAAATCATTAACAAACTCAAAGGCAGTCAAAGAGAAGCAAGATACTAAACCATGCCCATTTCCTTTCATCAAAGACACAGATCCACAGGATATATCTATAAGTTATAACGCCAGCAGGTTCAAACTTGTTCTGAACAGGCACAACAAATCCCTGCCCACATGTGGAGATAAGCAAAAGTCTTTTGAACACTTAGCATGGCTCTGGGCCAAGCTAATAAAACCCACTGAGCCGCAGGGACATCCCTGTGCCATTACCTCGGGCTCGGCACAGCTGGCAATGCTCGCAGTGCTTCATGCTGGCACAAACCACAGGCAGAGCTCATTCCTGGCTGCCTTCACCACAGCATGGAGAGGGAAGTGCCACCATACTCACAGCTTTGTCTTCAACCCTTGGCTTCAATCTTGGGGCCATTCATACCCATTTATCTGCATTATCCATCCAACAAAAGACATTTTAGGCCAGTTTTTGATTCAAGTGTCAATATTTTGAGACGGTCATACCGTTTTTCACCTGAAGGTGATGAAAAGTGTTGCAATGAGAGTCTAACTAAACCAATACACTTGGCTTTTGCTTTGAATTACACTGTTTTACAATAGCTTTTTCTGTTGAAAATTAGGAATTTACACATTTGCACAAGGCTTCTTAAACAAAACAGCATTTTTATTCAAGTGTTTCTTTGGAATGCTTCCTCGACCCTCCGAAGAGTACATCTTACTGGGTTGGGTGGGGGAGCAGAAAAGGGAACGATGAGACTTACACATTGTTTACAGTGGGTAGAGCTGCCAGGCTTCTATCCAGTTTTAAGACGTACAGCCTTTGAAAGCCTTTATGTCTGGTCTTTGACTCAAAAATGACATCTCTACAGACAGAGGGGTATGGGGTTGTAAAACTAAAGCATATTTTCTTAGCACTGCTCCAGAAATATCCTCTGCTTAACGTGTAACAGATGCATGTTCCTCATTAAAAAAGTGTTGCTATACATTATGTCTTGGCTGTAGATGGATTCTGGCAGAGATTGATACACTGTGGACATATAATTCATGTGTCTAGTATGTGAACTCTGGGCCCTACTTAACCTGCTGAGGTCCTCTTGTGGATCTCAGACCATGGAAATGGGAGCAAAGGGAAAGAGCAGACAGACATGGAGGACCAGTGTGTAGCTGAGAAAACAACAAAGCTATTCGACATACTTTTCTCAATGCCATCCCAAGACACCCAGCTTTTATTCACATTTATATAATGAACTGGAAAAGCAGCACCAATTCCAGCTACCTTTCATTGAGAGGAAAAAGAAATCATCACTTCATGGTGACCATTTTCTTCCTTGAGTAATCTCTGGCCTTTTGTTGAAATTTAACTTTTGGGTTTTGGAAAGGAAAGTCCTAATGATGAATTACAATATATTTTTTTGGCTGATTGGTGCTTAAAACCTGCCCATGCTAATCATAACTTCATAATCCGCAGGGAGACCCTTAGTTTTATTCCTTGCCTGGTATTCAGACTTCCATTTAATTACTGGTTACTTAGATTTATAGGCGGATTTTCTAAAAACAGTGACTCTGTGTGCAGACAATAACCTTTTGATGGGTATAGTAGTAAAACTGAAATTCCTGTGTAAACAGGACAAAATTTTAAAAGTAGCTGGTGTAGCTCTCTAATGAAATTGGCAGCACTGTGTGGGTACTTTGTCTTGGAGAATGCTAAATGGTGCATAGCCAGCATTTGCTCCATAAACTGTCAAACAAGAGAACCGCAACTGTTCGGTGATTTGTTTTTCTAATGTAGTTCTCTACTATGGGAAATGTCTTTTCCATGACCAAATGTAGAAGCTGTCAGGATCCAAAAGAAATACAGAGCAGAAAGATGATGTCTAGAAGGTATCTCCCAACAGAGAAAAAAGGAGAAAGAAAACATTTCTCAAAGATCCAGTTTTGGGAGCACTATGAAA
The DNA here is from genome assembly GCA_013390105.1 of Tichodroma muraria. NCBI lineage: Eukaryota > Metazoa > Chordata > Aves > Passeriformes > Sittidae > Tichodroma > Tichodroma muraria. Next base: position 21,507 of record WAAG01000336.1, read on the forward strand.
AAGCAAAACACTCTGGAAAAAATTACCTCAAGGATGCTATAATTAATTGCTGGGCATCTGTTACAGTACTATAACACTCAGATTTTTCTCTTCATTAGGTAGCACTGATGATAACATTGTTGCATATCTCCATAGGAAGATTAAACAACAATATATGCAGCTGGTATCTTTCTTCTCAGGGCCTTCTACTACTTTACAAAATGAAACAGACTTCATGACCTTAGAAAGGCAGAAAGCCCCCCTTCCATTACTGGAGAAACAAACACTGCAAGTAAGTGATACCTGAGCTCTATGCCTCAGCAAATGAAGCAGTATATGAGCGCTGATTCCAAGTTTCCTATTTTGTTCTATATTCCTCTCAGCACTTCATTGCTGTTTAAGGCTCATGCCAGACAACAAAAGCAACATAATTTTGTTCATAATAACAAAGGGTAATTAAACAGGTAATTAAACTGATTATTCCCAAATCAGAATTTTAAAAATAATCAGTATGGACCAACTACTTCAGACAGGTGCTCTGCTGAAGTCTCTCTCTCAACAATGGAAAAAGCCGCACAGCTCTCCTTTTCCTACTTCTGTTTGGACCAGAGGGAAAAAAAAAAGAAAAAAAAAGACACAGATTTCATCATTTGAATTTAAACCTCATCTGATCTGGTCCTCAGGAAGACACACGGCATTTAAATATATGCAATGGCTATTAAGGGATTGATTCTGGAAAAATAATCAGATAGACAATATTTTTACCGGGATTCAAGTGTCCACAATACCCAGTAAAATAATCAAGACTACTCTGAGCAGACTGCAAGACTCCTCTGTGCAGGTAGATACCTCCCAGTGGTGCAATTGGAGCTATTAATTAGGCCTTGCTGATATCTGCTGCACACATGCAAGTGGCTGATGTCACAGTTACCTGCCCACTACCCCACAATTTCCCTCCCTGTTGCCAGCTGAGGAACCAGTTGTTCATAACAAGAGCTTTGAGAGGACAGGACTACTGCAAGGAATTTGAGAACTATCAGCAATAATATGCCAACTACAACAAATCTGCTCTACAAGAAGGGAGTGTCAACACACATCAGTAGCCTACATAGCGATTGCCAAGAATCAAAGCTCACATCATTTTATGTCCCTGAAATGTCAACTCAATTGCAAATTTAAAAACAAAAGTTTTATCACTTTGCCAGTCGTAGGACAAATCCCAATAATCTTAGTTGTGCTGACCTTGACCAGGCTTGAGACAAGTAAATCACAAATGCAGAGAAAACCAGGACCCCACAGAGTAATTACAAAAAATAAAAATCACAGCCATGGTATGACACACTAAAGCCCTGTTCAATCTCTACTACCCATTGCAATCTATACTACCTTTAGGGAATATTTCTAGATTAGGCTGCCTACTAGCAGCATCTCCTTTTTTCCAAAGTCTAATGCATTACTGGCATTTTATAAATAGATAAACCTTATGGGTGGGAGGGCATTGTGAGTGCTGCACAGATATTTCCCTTTACTGTTGTTCACTATTAGACTGTGATACAACTTAAAAATTATCACTTATTTTGGTACTACATGAGTCCAACCCACTTAGTTAAAGCAAAGCTTCTTTACTTTCAGTAACCAAATCAATGCTATCAGTAAATAAAAAGCACAAAGGGAAAGGACAAAGATTCATAACAAGACCATGATCATGAGGTCACAAAAACATCAGCATGAGTAACTATTGTAAAAAACCCTTCACAATTATTTATGATGGCTTAGCTTTTCAGGTGCTATTTGTCCTTTGTGATACTGAAAGGGCACAATAGCACTCTGCACCACTTAACTTTTTTCCATACAGGAAGCATTTTATAGGTACAGCGTGCCAAGTGGGGTCCACAGTTAAACAGGTAAAGAGCTACACCATAATCACTATTTGTCAGTGAAAATTAATCTCAAAAATGGTAGCCCCTTAACTCTTCCACCATCAGTTTCTGGCTTTACCCAGTTACTCATCTGAAAACTTGAACACCTTTAAGCAAATATTTTCCCCTGGAGATCTGATACATTGATATATATACAAAGTATTTTAGTTCAAATAAAACATTCCTGTTGGTTTAAAACCACAGGAAAAAAAAGTAAATTATTTTAATAGTTTCTTTTTTCAAACAAGATGCTTTGCAGTCAGTTGGTAAACCCTAAAAGCTGATAATTGTTTAAAAAGCTTTGTATTCCAAACAAAAGTATCTTAGTGGTTCAAGTTTCTCTTCTTTCCGCTGTCATATATAATGATAATATATGTCATATACAATAATCACACAAGTTAATGATAGAGAGTTAACTCTGCCAAGTAACTCACACTAAAATGGTGATATAATTCCATTAGAAATCACAAAAAAAACATTCATTATTGGTACCACTACCATGTTTAAGTGTGATCTCTCTGTATCTATGGGTAGATGACATTTATGGACAGTCAAGATCAAATTTGTACCATCTGACCTAAAGGAACACTCTGCAGTGGGAACATGGATGGCTACACCAACATCAGTTCCAGATCAAGGACTCAGTCTTTCTAAGTAGACTAGTTTCTTGAACTAGAAAAAGAGTGAATGTCCTATTTTTATAGGGCTGCATTAAATGTTTCCTTCTAAAAAGCTATTTTAATAACCTTGTGGTGCTTCACAAAGGAAACTAATTCAGTATATGTTTAACACATACAAACACATCTTCTACCTCTGAAGAGATGTAGGTTTATTAAGAGCATTTTCAAGTGACTAATATCAAAATAAATCATCAATTTAAACTTTACAGCATCAATTGAAGATGGATGACATTTTGGCATGTAAATACACAAACTGTTCACAGTGTCCCTGCAGAAGCCATCTATAACTCAGAAGATGCACAGAGGCTTTCGAATGACGGCAATGGAATTTAAATGATTTAATTAGAATAATATGCTCTAGTCCTTGGCCACTCTCTTGCTATAAAGTAGGAATTTCCTCTGGGCAGGCACAGCACACAAACCAAGCTGTGACTGCTCGTCCCAGCTCCAAAAAAATGTAGTCTTACTTCCCAGGACTGTGAGACACCAGAATGGTCTGCTAACTTCTTTTGTTAAGTTTCCCTTCTTCACTCAGTCTAAATCCACCCCAACAGTATAAGGAAAACAGAAGCAGTTGTTACCATGACACAGTTTAAAATACTAATAAGAGCTACTGAAAAGCGTGCACATCTGTACTACCTTCTGATTTACTTTTCAAATCAAAACCAGAAGTTCATTTCTTCTGCCAAGGCAGTTTTTCTTTTTTAATTAAGAGACTTTAAAATATGAATCATTCTTTTTCTGGGGAAGGCATGGAAGAAAAAGACAAGACAAACTACTACCAACCCAAATTTATCTCAAACCCTGTACTTTGTAATTATTGGGTTCTTTAAAATTGGATAACAATTTTAAAAAAATATTTTTTTTAATTACAGTAGAAAATTGTTTTTACAGCCTTTCCTCTTGAGTGCTTTAATATTGAGAGTACCAAAGTTGAATTTAACTTATTACACTTCCAAAAAGCAACTTTTAGTTGCAAAAAGCAAATTAGTAAGGAACTAAAACCAGGCAGGAAAACCCGTTTTCCTGCTTTTGATTTTTATTAATGATTGAGAGAAATTCTTATTTTTTTACCTATATGAGAAAGTAGCTGACTTTAGTCAGCAATAAACTTCTGCAACTGACTTCAGTAGAACCCCAATTAATGTCCTCAAAGAGAACATTTGTCTGCTCTTTCCTTACTGAAGATAAGAGGTTCCCTTCTAAATTGCGTCCTAGAGACATTTGACTAAAAGTTTTTTCCTCCAGGCAAAAAGTAAACATCTATAAATATTTTATACCAACACTGCAAAGCAAAAAAACAGACCAAGCACTATTGATGTGCACCTTTTTTTTTTCATCACGTTTATAAGAAACAGGCAGTGATGCACGCCACAAGGCTGGGATCTAATCAGACACAGTAAGGCCCTGTCTAGACAGGCAAAAGTTATTACAATCAGTTAGCGTGGTTGAAGAACTCCATTAAGATGCAGGCCAGCAAGAAAGAAACCACATTAGCAAATGACACAGCACAACCAGGCACCAAGGCAGCCAAGGGGCCTCCTGGCATGCTCAAAATCGAGCCCCTCTTCGAGTCATTGGCAAGCTGGCATGTCACAGCGCCGGCCCCTTCGTCAACAGCGAGTCGGACAGACTACGGACACGTGAGTGACTGCATAACCCCACAGTGCTCCGAGGCAGCCACAGCATCACTCGGGGAAAAGGAGCTCATGGGTGAGCAACAACGAGCCTGAGTGCTACTCCATGGTGCTGTGCCCAGGCATGGTCCGACTCCACCCCCACAGCAAGGCACAAGTGCCCACAACAGAAAAGGCAATTTACTCATGCGGTGATCACGTGCTGCGGGTGTTTTTCTCACCCTTCATTCCTTGGAATGATGTCGATGTTGCTTGTGGAGAAACACACTTCTGCGATATTTGGGATACAAGCACACAGATGCTAGGAGTAAGAAACACTATACTAAAGAAGAAAGAAAAACCAAACTAAACAAGCCAAGAAAGAAATGAAAAGTTAAAAATTAAGTGATAAAGATTACATACAAAGCAAAGCAAATTTGCTTCCTTTGCTGTCATCTTCCCCCATGATCAAAACTTTCAAGGCTTTTCAACGACACCTATTTGCTTTGCAAATGCAGTATCACAGCATACTTGATACAATGCCAAACGTGATGAAAAAAAAACATGCACAACCTATTTATTACTCTTACTTGATAACTCTTTTTCAAGTAATTTGGTTTAAAATAAAGAAAAAATACACAATTCTAAAGAGAGAAAGAATGCAGTGAGATCACCTAGGAAATTGTTGTCTCAACATCTATAGACATTAGAAACACTTCTAAATTTAGACACCCCAGCACTTAATATGATCCAGAAAAAAAGAGAAACAGAAAAGTGCTCATATTTTAATTACTATCACCAGTAAACCCTATTTTCAGCTATGCTATCCCAAGCAATGAACTACAAGCTTGAAACTGCTATTAAAATCCTCACAAACTATTTGCTGAAGCGGAGCAAGCATATATTTCTCTGGTTGCACAATATGATACAAACACTTTTGGGATGGGAGAGGAAGTTATAAACTATCCACAATCCACCAGGGTAAAACTTTCTCCTTTGAATCAAGAACAGGCTTCATAATAAATTCCTTCACTATTGTATTATATAATCTCATTGGTAGCATTTGTCCAAACTTTTCCAGTGCATTACTTTGTGTCACTGCAATTTACTTTGAAAAGGAAATTGAAAGGGAAAAAAAATCCCACAGAGAATTTAAGAGTATATACAGAAACTGTTGAAACTTTTCCCATCCACTATCATTATACTATTACTATTCTCAAATTTTCACAAGCAATGACTTCACTTTGGCACCATCAGAATCTCACCTTTGGCTCTAAGTGGTCAGGCAACCCTATTAAAACATAAGGGTGTTCCACAGCAGCGTGAAGGATCCTTATCAATGTGCCCAGGCACTATCAAAGGCAAGGTCGGAGTAAAATTGTCACTGCAAATGTGAGTAGTCAGCACGTGGAGCTCACCTGTGCAGTCAGTGGGCAGGGCACCCACATGACCTCTGTAGACATCCTACTGGAGGCTATTCAGTGAGGCCTTCAGCAGTGCCTGATGGCAACATCATTAGCTGAGCAGGGAAGAGTCCAGATCTGGCTAACAAATGCAGGTTTTGGAAGCACATCTGCTATTAAAAACAAATAAAAACCTGTCTTTCAACCAAATCTTGGTCAGCTCCTTGATGAGCTGTACTGTGACCCAACAGGTAGAATATCCAAATCCCACAAATCAATACCACCAAGTCCTGGAGGCAAATATATCATAGAATCATAAATGGTTTGTGTTGGAAGAGACCTTAAAGATCATCTACTTCAGTCCCATGGCCATAGGCAAAGTGGACTGCCTCTCTTCTGTAGGTAAAAACTGACAGCTAATTAACACTTGCAGCAATTCATTACTTCCAGACACTCAGAATACCTTCAGTAGGGATCTAACATGAGACAGTGAGGCATGCCCAGGTCCTGAGGACTACATGAATACTTTCGGCCAGCACCTCAAGGGACTGCAATAACGGGAATGGAAGAAGCAACTGCACCATCAGTATCAGCTAAAACTACACTGGTACACAAAGGGGAGATCTCACAGCATCCTCCCTCCCTGGCCATCAATTGCCACCTCCTGCCTTCAGAGGATGCTACTGCAAGTGTTGAAACAGGACAGCAGTCAGCATGCTGATGAGTTTTTTCCCAAATTGCTATCACTGGTTTTCAGCCTGATCAGTGATCTGATCCAACTCACAGTCAGCAGACAGCATAAGCAACGTGTGGAGATGGTGTAACCAGGAACAGAAAGAACATCTCCAACTGCAGCAAAGACTCTGCTGTCTTACACTGGGATTCCGTTTCTACTTTTCCATCAGCCCCAGGACTGAGAAACACACTCATCTTATTTCATCCGGCTGATTAGCACCCATTCCTGTCACAAGCCCATGTGATAATCACTTACTAATACAAGTGTCATGACTGACTGTAAAACATCTGGCTCACCCTGTGCATTAAGTGCTAGACAGACACCGCAGAGAGCAGCAAAATCCAGTAAGTGCTTACAAACTCACACACTTCTTACAAAACTCTGTATGTTGTGCTGTTCTACCTACAGTGTTTATTGTTGTCCAAAGCAACAATTACGCAAACACTTGGGCACTTGCTTAATTCTTCTGTTACAAACTACTCCATTACACTTAGTGGATTAATTAGCAAAGGCTTATTTTTACCCAGAGAGTGAAGGTTCCCAAGGCTACATGCAGAGTCACGGGACAGGCTCCTGGAGGAGGCAGGGAGGGGGAAAGGCACCTGGGAGCACCTACAGTCACACAGCAGCTCCACAAGCAGTTTTGGCAGCAGTATCAAGTTCTGCCAGCTTAAAAAAAAAGCTGCCCTACCTTCTCCATTCCCTCTTTCTTCCTCTCTTACCCCCTAATGAACCAAATCACATAATTGATCCAGATTAAAATTACATCTGATTTTTGCTCACTGCCTAGATCCAGATCACCACAGGACAGCATAAGTGTTCGTGCAGCTATGAATGGGGAAAAGAGTCAGAGCTAGACAGGGGCTGCCAGGGCAACCCCACGTTGCAGCAGTTTAAACCACCCAAAGCACAGTCATAGCCCAGCTCTGTAGTTTCAGCCCTGCTACTCTTAACTGACACTGAAATTACAGCAATAAGGGTGGTGCTTCCTCTCTCCATCTCCCTTCCCTCTCCTCACAGCACGGGCTCAACATCTCTCCCAGACACTCCTCTGGGAAGGGAGAGCTGCAAAGAAATCCCCCCAAAAAACTCTGTTGATGGATTAGGTTTCTGCTACATTGGCTCCTGGAAGCAGCTTTCCACAGGGTCAGATGAACTGGCATAAAGGAGAGGGTGCATTGGGTCCACAGCAGAGCACCCAGAGCAAGATGTCTATATTTTTCCCGACTACAGAGAGCAAGCCCGGCCAGGACCAGCTGCTGCCTCCCACAAGGAACAGCCACAGAAGTAAACCCATTTGCAGGATTGTAAGTCCCACTCATGCCAAAAACATAGAAGCACATTATTGTAAGTTTAGCTAGATAAAAAAAGGTCATACAAAGTACTGGTTTCCTTTCACATTCTTTGCATATACAAAGATCCCAACGGTTCCAGGAGGATTTTCCTGTATAGCCTTACTGAAAGCTGATTAAAGAAAATGACCATTAATCCCACTAGTAACTTAAAACAAAACGTTAAATTAATTTCAGTGGGAGTTCTGGCCGCATACAGAACCCAGCACGATACCCTCAGATTCATACGCATTACTCCCTTGGGAAATGACCAGAACTCTACAGACATATAAAAAGACGAAATTTACTCCACGTTATTAGAACTCAGCACAAAAATCGCCAAACGATCCGCACCAGGCTTAAAACTATTTCCATAAACCCAGACCTTTTGAAACTGTCATTGTTCACGCCGCTGTTTCCCTTTTCACCTCTTACTTTGAAAGCTCACCCCGCGATCATCTTTAAACCAAGATCCGCGCCAGCAAACCTTTTCTTTTGCTAAAATCCTGACGGGCGTTTTCCGAAGCTGCTGAGCCCAGCGCGGCACGGGGGAGCGAGGTTCCTGGGAGCACCCCCGAAATGCGGGGCACAGCACAAGCATGTGGCAGCTGCCGGACGCCCTGCAGGGGCTCCGGAGGAGCCCGGCTATGCCGGCGGCTACCGCCGGCGCGGGTACCCCGCCCGGCGCCGGAGACCCCTGNCCGCGGCCGCGCAGCCGCCCGCTCCCGGCCACAGGAACGCGCAGCAGGGGACAAGGTCTCACCACAGACAGACACTTGGGAGTGCCTGCGGGGCTGTCAGCCCCCCGCCCAACACCCCCTTACCTGTCCGCGGGTGCGGAGCAGCCCCGAGGACTGTGTCTCCGCGGCGCGCCCGGCTGCCAGCGGACAACTTTCTACCCCTACTTCGCTCCTCGCAGCCACGGCGACGCTTTCCCCTCTCGCTCCCGCCGCCCGTCCATCCGCCCGCCCCTCTCTCTCTCGCTCCCTCCCTCCCTCCAGCAGGGGCGGGGGCGGCGGTCCAGAGCGCCCCACCCCGCCCCGCGGTTCCCCGGGCTGGGCGCGGGCTGGGCCGGTACCGGGGGTACCCGCGAGTCGCGTCCGAGCGGCGGAGGCCGCTGGGCTGGGGGATGTGCTCGCCCCGGTGGTGCCCCGGGCAGGGCTGGGCGAGCTCACCTGTACCCGCCGGCGAAGGGTGCGGGATCCAGGCGTTGCCACCCCATCCTCCTCTGTCTGCCCGAGCAAGCCCTCCCGTCTTTTAGTCTTCGTTTATTTACAAACTTACTGCGAGTTACCTAGCCGGTTAACGCAACAGCAGGAGAAATTAAACCCAGGAGGAACATCACACCTCTTGGGTTTTTCCACACACAAGTATTTAATGGAAGAGAAACCACCTGGGAGAGCCCTTCTAAGAGGGGTTACACAGCGAAACAAACTCCAAAGGGAGCGGCCCCAGCAGCACAGTTACCATTCTTGCGGATATTTAGGAAGGCTGGAACTGGCCCCTGTCTCTGCACAGCAGAGGTGTGGGAGCAGAGAGAGGCAGGCACAACACCTGCGATTGTCTGCTGCCTTCGATTCTCCTGGTGTGTTCATTACCACTATTGCACCGTGCAAGCACAGCTCTGATGTGTGTTACATAATTAACCTTTGTTATGTTGGTAACCCTGTCATTCTCTCCTCGGGGCAGTTGTATGAGGAGGAGGGCTTGATGTTGGGCTAGTCAGCTGTTGTTCCCTTGACAATTTTTATTTTGGTTTCTCTCCAGGAAAACTAGATCAAAAAAGTTCATTGCCATAGACAGCAGCATGGTGAACATTGTGGTAGTCCTTTGTTTCTCAGCTAGTCTGTGCCACAGCCAGCCCTTAAAGTTTTGTCCCCTCCCCAGCAGGCTACACCCTGTCTTCAGAGAGGCCCAGTGCATCAGAATAGCAAAACTGGATGGAAGGGAATCTCTACAGGAGGCTGAACTGAGAAGCAGAGGACGTGTGTTGATGGTAGACTCAGCGGTTTAGACAATATGCTATGTATACACTATACACTATAATATAGTCAATACAAAACCAGCACATTATATTAGAGTTTTCCGCTGGCTTCCTGCCTGCAACATTTTTTCTGTAATATAGTGAGAAGGGGAGTCATCACCATCATAGTCTGTCAGGACAGAAGAGACTCTTCAGGCCAACAAGTGCTTTCTGTCAGAGAACACTACCTGTCCATCACAGCACACCTACATGTACTGTCAGCAAGGAATACTGACAGCACTCCTGCCCCACAGCCTGGCTTAGCCAATTGTGATTATGACATTTCAATGAAGAAATCTATCCTGTGACTATGAACTCTTCAAATCTGAAACACTAAATAGTTATAAGACTAAAATGAGTGGCAACTCCCACAAGTATGGTTTCTCCTACTGATCTTGCAGAGAGCATTTAAGTTAGATGTAGTGTCTAGAGAATTAGGAATATATCTGGTTGTCATTACTGATAGAAGGAAGCAGAGGAACATTGCAAAATGATTGTATTATAAGCATTTTTTATTATGTTAGGGAAAAAAGAGGTATCAGGTCAAGCATGAGTCAAAAATCAGGCTTCTTCATTGTGCTTAATGTAATCACTCAGAAACAAGTAGACTTTCCTCACAGGGTGGAAAGAGTCTGAGGAAGTTTATCCAGGGAGCCGTCTGTACCATGTTCTATTTTAACCACCGTCTCTCTCCATGGACAGGGGGCTCTGTTGCATAATTAGTGTATTTACTTTGGGGCTGGGGTGTTTATCCTGTTCCAGATCACCTCCTCCCTGCTGTTGACTGCTTTTGTCCTTTACACAACTGCAATTTGAATATTGCTTTGCCTTCGTGCAACACCCCTCAATAAAGACTCCAGGGTCAGACTATCAGCTGGTGGCCATGGTATTGGCTCTATGCAACGAGCAGGAGATGGAGCAGAACAAATCCATGGAGAGCTGCTGGAAATAATCAGTGGCAGTACTGCTAACATGGCACATGAAAAAGTCATACAGAAAGTCATATGGAAGCCCTTAAAAAGTATTTGTTCTTCAACAGCTACTCTCAAACTTTCAGGATTGTGCCAGGATTGTGTTCCCAATTTATTTTTCACAGGCCTGAGAGCTAACTACTTACTTTTAAAAAGAAATAGAAGCTTGAATTCTCTCATATTCAAATAACTTCTGGAACCAGGAATTTAAAACCAAGCTGACTATCATTAAAAATGGGTTTTTTATCCGTGACACTGGTAGCACAGGAGAAGAGGTGAGGGAGGCATTATTGCCCCTCTCAGCCATACACCTTTGTTTTGCTGTAATGGATTATGTTTATAGTAAATTCATATTAGTAGTAAATACAGTTTGTAGGATACTCCAGAGATTAAAATCTTTACATTTGCAAAGTGCTAAACGAGTTGCCTATCAGAAAAGACACAAGAAAATGCCATACCAGAAACTATCATCTGCTGTCATGAATATTTAAAGCTAGTGTCATTGTCACATGCTACTCACTGTAAATTTACTCTTAAGGTCACCATTAAAATTCCTAAAAACATCACAAAATAATATGTCCCTTGCAGACTTGCATATTACAATGTTTTGTGGTCTCAGGTCCAGCCCTTACCTCATGACTCACTCAAACAAAACATCTATTGAAGTAAATGGGAATTTGGCAGGAAAAATAGATGGAGATGGGCCAAAATCAAAACAGGAATGGAAACATTCTGGTCTTTTAAGGCAGTTGGATTCCTTATGTAGACCTAAAATTTGCTGGTCAGAGCTTAATTCTCCTGTGAGATTACCAGAGGACTTCCGATGGGCCTTCAGACGGCGTGTCTACCTCACTAAGCAGGCTTTAGTGAACACCATCTGTGGTTGCTCCTCATGCACACCAGGTTCCCAAGGTACACAAGCTATTACTTGAATATTAAGTTCCCCCTTTTGCCCCTGTATTCCTTGGCTTTCCCTCTCAAGGCAAAGTTACATTAGAAGTTTCTTCGATCTTAACCACTTTAATCCTCCTGCCTTTGGTTTGCTGTGGAGCAGCATGTCTGACTGACTCAGTGCTTGCATGGATTTCCTCTCTGTGGTCGGTGTTCCTGTTTGTCCTCCAAGTGTCTCTCTCTCTCCCTTTTAAGTAGTGAAATCCTTTATCTGTCCCTTCCTGACCTCCCTGTATGTATGGCTTCTGGGCATCTGCTTTACTTTTGTTCTCTGCTCTCCAGTAGCTGTCCGTGTTCCATCCGGCTGCAGCAGCTGGGCATCGCTGAGTCTGCCTCTGCCTGTCACCCTGACTGCTCCTGGGACCTCACATCCCCAGCACAAGCAGTGCACACTACGGAGCTGCCTGTTCCCGAAATTTCAACTCGCAAAAACATGGTGTTCTGCCAGTCAGGAACCTGCGACCCCCAAATATTTAGAATCCTTCTAACCCTTTTGTTCTTCTCATTAGAATGCACACACAGACAATTTCTATCTCTATTATTGAAAAATTATATACATGATGAAAACCATTAGATGGGAAATCCTCCACATCCCCTGCAAATGCACTTTCTTTCAACATATTTAAAGAAACACAGTCTCTAGGAGTGTTTGTAATTGAGACAGAACATATTTTCACTGAGGATAAATTAGTAAAGGTAAATTAAGGAATATGAAAATGTTTCTCTTCTATTCTCTGCAAGTGCACACACGCACAACACACACAAACACACGTAGGGGAAAATGCCCATCTCTGATACATCACCAAAAAAGCGTTTTGGCTTCTGTGCCCCCTCTACTGGCTGGCCCCTTTATGTATCTGTATTAACAAACATACTTTAAAGAATTACACTGAAATTATTGATGATGCTGGCTCATTAACAAAATTTGCCACACTAATAAAAGTATTGCAAAGATTTAAGTTTCCTTAGCAATCCTGCAGAATGGTAATTCATAATTATTTGTTCCAAATAAATTTTGACACTCAATTTCCAAATGTTAAGATAAGAGATGTTGAAAGCTGAGAGAGCTGTGCAAAAACTCCTAAAGATAAGAGCATCTTCAAAGCACAGATGTGTGTGGATAAAAGATAGTATTAATTTTCTTTTAATTTCCAACTTTTTGATATAAAAACTCCCTCCTTTTGTGTTTTTCCCCATCAAAAAAAATTATGTAAACTATTCATGACTCTGTATGCTATATACATCCAAATATACACATATGTATATTCATACACATACACATATTTTCAAAGATAAATGATAAAAAATCCAGAGAGATAAAATTAAATATTCTATACAGGCAAAAGCCTGTACAGAGGGAAACAGATGAAGGCATAAAAAAGTTGAATAATAGTTCCACTAGAGCCGTGCTCAGCATCTTGAAGACCTATACTGAAACCTGCACGAGTCTTACTGATATCAGTGAGACTGGGCTTTTCCAGGTAGAAGAATTGAACAGGAAGGCAAAGCCATCCAAAACATGTCCAAAGCCCTGCAGACCCACTGGTTCCAGTGCATGTGTGGAAAAGGACTAGAGACGACCTAGCTCCAGGGCTGAGAGGACTGGAGAGTAACATCTGCAGATGTTTTAAGAGCTTGAGCTGGGACATTTGAGAGAAAAAAGTAGATTGTCCCACTCACCAAATAGTTTTTTTGACTACTGAAAGAGAAGGTATGTATTGTTCAAATAGACGAAGTACGGTTTAATTCAAGATGCTGCATGTCAAGAACAAAAGGTATCTCTCTTGAAAAATGTATATAAAAGGAGGTAGCTGTTCAGTAGCTTTATAATTTTAAAAACAGCAGAGAAACTAGAAAGAAACTAGAAAGCTGATGGCCTTGAAGGGAAAATGAGTGACCTCCCTAAACCCCTCTTGTTCATTCCCCATGTGAGACTTACTGCAGACGAGACCCATGGCCATGGCATTATTCTCAGGAAATATTTTCCACATGACTAGGTACCCGGGACTATATCACTGCAAGATAAAGCCACTTCTTTGTGTTGATAATGCAATTGAAAGCAATGATGCTGTGATCTTTAAAATAAGCAACACACGGGCTAATTCTGCTGAACTTGACTTAAAGTCTCTTGCAAGTCCTGCAAGCACAACCTCTCCTCCCCTGCACTCACCCTGCAGCATATATGGCTCAGCTCATCATCAGTCTGGTATTATTTCAGAGCCCCTTGCTGTTAATTCATTCAAACAATACAAGAACAAAAATGCTTTTTTTCTGTCCTCCAGCTACTGCACCAGCCATGCCAGTCAGGGAGCAGTGCACTGCAGGCGTGTGTGGAGTCTCTCAGAGAGCCCCCCTGCATGACACCTCCAAGCCCATGTGTCCTCCCCCAGGCAGGAGAGGCTCACCAAGCCTGTCAGATCCTTCTCTCCTCAAAACCCCATCGCCCGCACAGAAAATGCCCTGGCCAAAGTATTCAACAAACCAGCGTTCCGAGGCCAATCTGGGATGCTAGCATTCTTCTGGCATAACAAATCCCCCTCAGAAGCCCTTGTCTGAAGCCTGTAAAGCCGGTGCAATTTTATGCTGAATTGTCACGTTCATCTCAAGCCCAAAGAGGAACATCATTTCAAAAATGATTGTACGTGACTGCATCCTCTGGTGAAGACTGCTTGCCCTGTTTGGAATTTCAGTTTCCAAAAGGGTCTTCTTAGAAGCTCCCTGTGTGCAATGCAAAGCTGGGCCCCTCAGCTCATTCAAAATGTGAATTTCACTTCAAGATACCAATTTCACTTTAGGATACCAAAACTTTGAGTTTAAGCACATTCTCGAAACACTGGGGAGATGACAGTGAGAGTCCATATTGAAGTCTTTCTCAAGCTTTTATCATGTTTGGACATTATCATTTCTCAAGTCAGAAGTGGCAGAACCACCAGAAGGGCTGACCCAACCCCCTCTCTCCTAACCAGTTGGTGCTGATACCATCACTGGTACAAAAGATACCACAGTCACATCATATCTTATCTCCCAAGGCAGGGTGTTTACAGATTCTTCACTTGCCTTATTGTATTAGCACATGCCAACCTGCGAGACAGCTCCTAAAAGTGACTGTGCTTTCTGTCACTTCATTTAGGTATCAGCATTTAGTTTCTGTGCTCATTCTGGTCTTTTCTTTTTCTCCTTCCATTTATTCCTGCTGTTACATTGCCAGTTCTTCTGTTGATCTTACAATCAACACATTAACATCATACAATGTTGATGTTACATTGCCAGTTCTCCTGTTGAATTTTCCAGTTCTCCTGGAAATTATTAGCCCCTTATTGCTAGGAAAAATAAAAGAGTAGTCTCTGCCCTGTTCCTTGATACCAGCAGACATGACTGCAAATAGAATGAAGGGGCAGATTTATTATACCAAAATATGGTATTTTTTTACACATCAACTTTATAAAACAAAACTGTGTTTAAAGGAACTTTGTAAAGGTGTTTTCTTCCTTGCAATTTCACATCTGTATTTATCTGCAAAGAAAGCATATAAGCAATTCTATATATGAGTAATGTTCTAGATAATTTTCCTTTGAGTCCTCAATATTGCCAAAGCATGATTAAAATATTATTTTAAAATGGATAATCAATGCTTGCTTGAACGTATCTTTCTTCATATAGATATGGCTTTGGAAACAGACTAGAACAAGGTCTCATTTCTTCATACAATCAGCACTATCTGGCCAAGATTTTTGGCATGAACTTCAAGACACAGTATTGTAACATCACTCATTTCCATGGTTTTCATTCCCTGTTCCTATCTGTCCCAGCATTCACAGTCAGGCAGCTGTGACTTGGTTTTTACATTAATTCATTGCTGCCTCAAACAAAAAAAGGGTGTGTTCTAATTAGCTTCTAGATTTTAATAAACCGAAGCATGTGCCTACGTGTTGTCCTGAACCAAGATGTCATCTGCAGTCCAGCCCTAAACTTCCAGCACACAGAGTTTCTTTGAAGGCCTCTTAATCTAAGCAGTAACTGTCTCTGAATCTTATTAGCATATGAAATGCAAAAAGTAGGAAAAATGTTGAACAAATTCTGACCGCTTATATATGCAAAGTAGAAGGCTGTGTGCATCTCAAAAGCTAATGGATGCTTGGAAAAGTTTAAAAAAAACCCAATCAACCAAAACACCCTGGCTAGGTACAGACATGGGTTGAGAGATGCAAGACTGCACATATTAGAGGAGTTCTAGACATGCCACGTGTCCTAGCCTAACCTACTGTACACAACTGAACTTCTTCCTGGAACAGGAAAATTATGATATTGCTCTTTTCTATGTACCCCAGCATTTGGACTCATAGAGCTGCCCAGCGGTGACTTATTTCTTCTGTTTGCCAGCAGCTGCTCCAGAAGGTGCTTGAGCAGAGAAAAGGGTCAGTGTTATATGCCTGTGAGCAGGCTAGTAACTTTTTACATAATAAGCCTGTGCCATTGAATCCCAGACCACAAGTTTCTGCAGAAGGCAGATTTTTCACAATTGAATCCTGATGAGGAACAGAGACTTTAAAAAGGTTGCACTAGTCTGTGCAATTGCTTTGCGGACAATCATGGAGCACAACAATAAGGATCTAGCTGTTTGTGACTGATGACTCTGGTGAGCCATCAGTCACAACCAGGTGATCCAGAATTAAGGCAGACACACAATTTCCCTGGTCTTCCATTTTGGATTCACACTATAGTTGTCATTTTAGTCCTTCCAAGGGCTGGCAAAAGGCAGATTGGATGGTTTGTTTCCTTTCCTTCTTAGGGATTTTTAGGGGTTTTCATCACCAGGAAATCTGAATGCCTATTTCCTTTTTGACTTTCAGAGGAAGAGAGGGACATATGTATAACTCTGGTAGGAAGATGGATGGAGTCCTTGTCAGTGCAAGGAGCTCCTAGAGGAAGGAGCTGATGGGAGACAAGGACTGACAGTGGGTTCACAGAATTGCATTTGGTAGGAAGCTAGGGGCAAGCTGGAAGCCATAGGCAATGCTGTAATTAAAGCACATCCTGAGCAGCAGGGGTGGATGGCGCTTACAACCACAAATGAAGGTCCTGTCAACGTGGAAGAGATGACACTTCATGGCACTGACCACTTGTATTAGGTGACCTGTGAGCCTTTTTATTCACTAGTCTCTGCATGAAGGGAGTAGTTTTTCTTGGAATGACTCACAACCCACAATTGCCAGCTAATTGCACCTTCAGTGTCTGGACCAGGAGGAGGAGTCCATGTGGGAGCAGTCCCCAGGAGTGCAGGAGGGAAGGTGCTGCTAGGTCACCAGACACAGGCCTTTGGTAGACAACTGCCTTTTATCTTCCTTTTATGTTCACTGAGCTTAATTTACCAGGTTTTTGACCTGGTAAAATTCATTAATTCATTCTTCTGTCAACTGGTAATCTTAAATAACAAGGTTACAGGCATTCATTATCAGTTAGTATTTATCTCTTCTTGACTGTGATGTATTCTAGATTAAATTTCCTTTCGTCTTTTCCTTCTCACATATTCACAGACAACAAACATATTGGTCCTCAGAGGGAAGAATTTTAAAGAATTTTCTTTGGGAGAGGTGAATTTTCTCCACTCTCTGGAAAGATTAGCGTTGCCAGGAAGGCGCAGTTTTCTTGTCTTCCTGAGGTGGTAGGAATGAGCAGCACTACTATGCCTGCGACATTCCAGCAGAAGTACCCCGAGGATGAGCAAGCTTCCCAGGCTCCTTTGAGGGTTTGCCTGTGAGCAGGCAGGTCATTGCTGCTCTGCTCTACCCAGGGCTCAGTGAGCACCAGTACACCCAGAGGGACACTAGACAAGTACAATGTCTAGCCAGAGAGAGGAGCCTGGACAGTGTGAACGAGAGGAAGACTTGACCTCCTTTCTGCTCCTTCTTGGGAGCAGTGAGGAAGAATGGACTGTGGTTAAGATGAAGATGAGTAAAAAAATTTCTGGATTTAGCAGGATTGGATTGTGCTGGTGTTTCTCATCACCAGGGCCAGGGCTGATCAGAACACATTCCTTGTCTTTCTCCTAACCACAAGTCAGTTGAGCATGTTAATTTAAGATTGAGGCATTTGAAGTCAGCATTAATTAGAGCACAGCATCATATCCCCTGGACTTCATGGAAGCTGATGTGACAACATCTGCTACGTCTTATCTCTTGGCAGTAACCCTCTTTGGTGCTATTATATTATGGTATACAATAACAATGTACCCATAGCAACAGCAGCATAACCCCCAGATCTGTAAACCACAAAGCACAACCAAGAATCATTTTTTAAACGTTTTTAACTCGCTTTCAGTCTGGTTCCTAAGGAAACAAGGTTTATGTGAACTGATATATATCTACCCATCCATCAGTTTTCTTCATCATCCCTGCTGCTACTTGCAACACCTTTTGACCTTTTTAACCAATTTCAAATAAATGTAGTGAAAGATATTTAAAAACTGCCCACATTTAGTGTAAAACTTAAGGAGATGGAGAAGTGGCCACATTAATGCCTCTAGTAATGGAAAGGCAGTCATCACCTCTTTCTTTTGCTTGTTCTGAAGGGATTTAGGAGGAGCAGTTGGCCAATTAGCAGTAATGTAGGTGGTTGCCTACACAGCAGTTTCTGCATGGCTTCTGAAAAAGCCACAAAACCCTCTTTTTTGCTCAGTTGCTGGGATAAATAAAGGTAGAAGGCCTGAAAAGGGGCTGGAGTTAGCGGAGAATTGGCCCAAGAAAGCTGTTAATGATACGAGGATATGGACATGACGGGGACACAAAACGAGCTGGTCATATTGTTTTTGGAGGTGGAGTTGAATACAGGAAAATATGGTGCAAGTTTATAGGGAAGATACAGCAGAGACCTAGAAAATAAACCCCTAGAACAGATAACCTCTTTCCTCCACCTGCCTCAGATTCATTCCCTTGCAGAATTCCACAAAAAACCTCCTATCTGTGTACCATGGCTTCATCACAACTGGTTGGAACTACAGTTGTAAGAAAAAGATACTGTCAGGATTTGACTGCATATTTAATTTTCCATTTTGTATGTGCTTTGGAAGCTCTTGAAAGACATTGGCCTTAAATATTTTATGTTGGTTGGAGTTCANGCTTTTTTGCCTTTTCTTCCCCCACTGCCTCAGACTCGTGTAATGAAAATAAACTATCTGTCAAATGAGTGCATGCTACTCACTTGTCTATAAAAGTCCTGTTCAGTTCTCAAGATGATTGTTAATAATTACATGCACATATAAATATATAAATATTAATATATGTATATAAATATTAGAGATAGGTAGGGTATTG
>WAAG01000347.1:0-35126 GCA_013390105.1 Tichodroma muraria
ACACACACACATGCACATATTTACATCTGGCTCTTAGCCAGTAGTTCCCATCGCTTCCAACTTGCCTTTACACCCACCTTGCCCCGCGTCCCTCCGCACTTGTGTTGGGTAACCTCGTCCTTCCCATGCAGCAGGCTTAGTGTGGAGCAGCAGGAGGGACCAAGGCAGCTCAGCTGAGCTTGGTGTGGCATGGCATCAGGCCCTAGAGCACAGAGCAGGCTGGTGGATGACCAAGTGCAGCCCCTTGCCCTCACAGTGGTGGTGTGTCCTGCCCAGGAGGGGAACTGCCAAACGGAGGTGAGCCCTGGTGCTCCTGTGCTGAATGAGATGCTCAGAGGGCATGACTTGGTCAAGTTTATACGAATCCTTATAGGAGTAAGAGTCACAAATTACACTCCTGCCTAACATTTTGAGTCCCTGATCCACAGAGTAAACCAGGAGAGTTTCTTAATTGAAACCAATATAAGAATATTTAAACTGGTTAATATGGTTAGAGACCAAATGACAGTGGGGAGCCTAAATGGGTTTTTAATCACAGTATATGCAATGCAAAACAAAAAGTCAGTTAAAGTTCACAGACTCATGCTATGCTAACTAGGCCTACCAGGGCAAGGAAAAACGAGTTTTCCTCAACCTCATTCTCAGAAAGGGCTGAACTGTTTTTGCTACCACTTTTTTTTTTTTTTTCTTCGATATTTCTCTTTATTTGTTTTCCATTCTAGAGTGTGTGCTCTAGTCATTCTCCTACCTGTGGTTAGTGTTATTCAAAGAAGACACACTGTAACTGAAACTCTGAGTTCCCTCCAGCTAGTCCAGTGCCACCTCGATTGTCTGAGAATCCTGAGAATAGTTAAAAATAAACATGCTTTTCAAAGTGGACAAGGCTGCCTTTCTAAAATCAGAGCAAAAAATAATCTTAGCTAAGAAGAGTTTGGGTTTTCATCAGAACCATGTACATGACCAACTACCCTGAAATGTGGTGATAGTGTATGTAAATATTTTTCTACTGAAGAACATTCACCAGGTACATTTTTGGCTGAATATCAGCAATTTTGTGGTGGGGGATGACTGTGCAAGGCATATGAAGATGCAAATGGTTCAGTCTTCCCTGTGTGTAGAAGAAACATCTAACTGAAGTGTCATATCTGGAGTACAAGTTCTGATTTTTTTTAAATCCTAAGCAGTAATTTACTCAAGACTAAAATAATCAGTCCTCAGACTATTCATGTTTTGCTGTATTTTTATCAGCCAATAAGTAATTGGTACTGAAAAGAGTTGTCTTTTCAATACCAATTACTTATTGGCTGATAAAAATACTGCATAATACAGAAAAAAGTTGTCTTTTTTCACACAACCTTGATGAACAATTCTAAAAAGTAAAGCTGTGTCACTGTGTCATAGATTACACCAGTCCCAATGAGAATGCAGCAGTTGTACAGCCCTGAAAACTGTGGGTTCTCTGGTACTCGAACCACGGTGGGAGGCCAGACATTCACAGGATGTCCTGGAGCATGTGATTTTTTCAGTCAAACTTTCTAAGTCCTCCTGAAGAAGATGGCTGCGACACAAGTTGACCAGGCATGTTGTCCGATCAACATGGACAGCTGTGGCTTTAAACAATGACAGCCATTGTTAGGTCAATTTTAAAGTAGGTCCTTAAAGTTAATATGATTATGCAAATGTTGCCCTAACTACCATGGCTGTCTTATATCCTTCACAAATGAGCGCATTGTCACTTTTCATTATGTGCATACAGTCCTGGTGGTTTGGTGGTATCATTGTATCTCTTGGAAATGGACCATGTAAAGGCCATTCACTGTTGGCACTGCATTGTGCTTTTCCCCAAGCAGACCAACCTTGACCCACAAATGAGGGTGGTAGAGATTTTCAGGCCGAAACCTGTGTGTGTTATTCACATGATTACTCCCATTGACTTGGCTGGAAACTCTTGCAGCAGGCACGGAAGAATTAGGTTAAAATACGGCTGTGAAATTAAGTCCAGTCCACTCTAAACCATGATGTATCTCAGCCAACCTCTGACAACCTTATTTCTAAGATAAAAGGTTCTGTGCTAAATTACTTGCAGCATAAATTGAAAAATTTACACATTATTCATTGGGGGGGAAAAAAACCCAGACCTGTTAGACAACTTCTGTGTATGATGTTTTTCCATGGTGTCTTTATGATTATTATTATTATTAATTTGATTTTAATCATGAAATACCCTTTTACAGAAATCTGTGATCACAAATGAGGAAACTGAGAAATCTCAGGATCTGTGTGATCTGGAAGGCGGCGGATTTCAGACGACTCATCAGTTGGGGGACATGACTGATTTCAGACTCTTGGTTGCATTGCTTTCAATGAAAACCAGTGACTTGCAGTTTCAGTTCTCATCACAGAAGATGTTCTCACAGCAATCTCTTGTTTGGATGGTTTTCTCTTTTTCTGAGTGCAGAGTCTGATGTTTGTCTGAGTTCTGTCCTTTGTGAGTTTTTGTTCTGGTGGACAAGAGTCTCCATAAAGCAAGCACATGATACACAGCCTATGATAGATTCAGACTGCTGGTTGGGATTTGGGCCTTCTCAGTAAAATATCTTTTGTTTATTTCTAACAAAATACAATATATATATATAAGAGAGAGAGAGAGAAATTTGCATGCACTTACTTAATGTGAGTAAAGATAAGGGAAAAATCATCACCTCCCAGGGAAGTCCTTTGCTGACTTGAAGCAGCTCTCTTATGAACACAAACTTCCTCAGCAGATTCAAGGACTTGGAAACTGCAAGGGCAGCACACTCTGTTGCTTGGTTGTGTTATTCTATGTGCAACTTCTCAAAACATCCTCATCACTGCAACTCTTGAACATTGCTCCAGAGCTAGGGTGTCCTTGGCCAGCCTGTGTGTTCAGTCAAGAGAGATCTGGTCAGTCCAAACCTACACGTGGAGCAGTTGGGCTCTCCTTTCACAGAGCCTGGTTTTACTGGAAAGGTTGGATTAGGGTGTGGAAACCTGCTTTGGTGGAGCAAGGCTGAAGCTGCAGCACCATCAGCATGGTCTTCAATAGAGTACAGGGCTACCTTTGGGACACTGAGCCTTCTGGAAAAGTTCCTGTTCTCTAGAAAAAGTGGATTTCTGTTATTGGAAATCCTTTGGAAAAAGTTAGTTATGAATGTTAAAGAGGGAAGAAGTTCTTATATCACTGACAGGAAGATAAACAAAGGTATCAAAATAAATTTCCACATTCATTCTGTTCATTCTGTCACATAAAAACCAAGTTGCTCCATTGATCAACTGCCAGAGAGGAAGGGAATAAGTATTCTCTGGATGTTGGAGAGACAGCACAGCAAAACTTGGTGACAAAAAGGAGGGGGGACTGCTGGAATAATAGAGCATCTTATTTTAATCATCATTTCTGCTTTGTGATTTCTGTTGCAAAATCATGGTGCAGTTGTGTGCTGGGTTCAACCCACCCTGATCATGCTGTGTCTGGCTCCAGATCCAAACAGTAGCTACTCCAGCTGGCTGCAACAAAGGCTTGTACTAGAAGTCCCTGGGTTTCAGAGCAGTGATGGAGAGTGACTGTCACATCGGTCCTTGTAAGCTATATATACAAACTGCATTTGTACTTGTTATGGGTTTTCTGTTGAAGGATGTGGCCACAAATCAGAGGTTGGCAAGAAAAGGATTGCTCTAACCTCTTTGATTAAAGAAAGTTAAGGGTGTTGCTGTCTCAGGAGGGGAGCCTGTGAGTTGCTGGTCCTGGACTGCCACCGTGGGATCTTCATGGGGCAGCAGGAGAGCACATCCCCTTCCTGGGCAGGTGGGAAGCTGCTGAGAGGGTTCCAAAGCTGGGTGTAATGGAGCCTGTCTTTCCTATTCCTGGTGGGCCTTCCAGCCAGGAGCATATTACTTCCAGTGAAAGGCTTTTGTGTACCTCCCTGACCAGAGGATGTCACAGGAGATACAATCAGAGCTTGCTTTTCAGTGAAGATGATCCTGAACCTGGGGATACCAAGAGTGAGAGTGTGGGGCCTCTGCTGAATGGGAGTGGCAGGAGCACATCAGCCATGGGCAGGGAAATGATCCATGTCTTTAGTCCAGGCCAAGTATGGGCTTGGGCTCACTGCTGTTATGGAGACCAGAGATTTCTATCAATCCTTTTGCAGCAGCGTTTGGGCCTGAACCCCATCAGAGGCACACGCCTGGGTGAAACAAAGACAAAGTGGGTAGGGGTGCAGAGGGGACTGCCAGTATGGGTGGAGCAGAAAAGCAAAGCAAAGTATTATCTTTTTTCTTTATTATTTCACTGAAAGGTATTTTGTGCCTTTGACCACAGCAAACCACATCTGTTTCTTAGTTTATTTCTTTGGTGCCGGAAGGCTTGGCTGAGCAGGTAGGAGCTCTAACCTCTTGCATATTTCCATTTCCCAGCCAGCAGCACAGGCTAGAAGCACCTTTATCTGTACAGGAAGGCTGAGCCAGCACCTCAGAGGTCTCTGCCTTGAGCTGGTAGGAACACAGCTATCGAAAACCTACCACTGAAATAGTGACAGCCCCCCTGCATCTTCAGATAACTCCTGTGCTGATGTACACTGATGAGAGAGTTAATGACACATGACAGAGGCAGCGGGCAGGAAAGCACACCTGCAGGCACCCTTTCAAGGCTCTCTAGGGGCTGACTGTATCGGGAGGGCCACAGCAGGCTTGCAGCTGGGCTGGCAGGAACCGGGAGACGCAGAGGTGGTCTCTATGGTTAGTGTAGAAACCTGTCTGGGGAGAGCTTCCTGAAACTTTCTTCTTCTTCGTCTTCTTCGCTTCTCCGACAGGTGTGTGCACAGAGCGCGTCTTGGAGCTGTGGTGACGAGTAGTGATTGAATCAAGGGGTGAAAGTTGTTTTTTCCCATGAAACAAAATTTCCTTGGCTGTGAGTCGAGCTAGGCTGTAAATGCCAATCTGCACAGTCTGAGGAGTGGAGGCCGTTTTACAAAACAATTAAAAAGTCAGCAATTATTCTGATACTCAAATGGATTGGAAAAATGCCTTCTAGAAATGTTATGTATCAAGAGGGATTGTAAAAAAAACAAAAACAAACTCAACAACCCGATCACCAATAATTTATGGAAAAATAATAGCAGAGTGAATACATTTTGCAGCCCTTAACAATGAGCTGTTTAACCACTGCCAATTTGCAAACACAGCTGAAGGCAGAATTTGGACCTCTCTGGTCTATATTCATTATCTCACCTCCATCAGTCACTGAGAGCAAAAAAGTCACAAACATGTTTATGCTAGTAGCAGGGTCTTCAGTGAAAACTGCTGAGACATCAAAGTTCAAAGAAAAGAGGCAAACAAAGGGAACAAGTGCATTTGGTCAGGAAACATGACTTCCTTTTGAATTAAGACATTAGACTGGAGATTGAAAGATGTGACCAGTGTCTTTGCTCGGCCACCCAGGCAGAACTCCACCATTGCTCCTGAGCAACGTCAGCTCTCATGACTGACTCCACCCATGCTAGGAAACAAGGACACAGGCAAAATGCAGACCAGTGCCTCAAAACCATTCTTTCCTGAACCAAGATATTATTAACATGCTCCTTAAACACAAAACAAATCAACAACCAACAAAAAACCAAAATGAAATAAAGCAAAAAACAAAATCCCAACACTTTTTAAATAGAATGAGCCTTTTGTTCTGTGCTTTGTCATCACACCTGTCTCAGATCAGGAATGAGGTAGAAATGCAATAAATGTGGCAGGAATAAGAGGAGGTTATGATTATGATGGTCCTGTCACAATGTTACAGAAACATCCTTTGCCTATGTGCCTTCCTGTGTGGGCTTGAGGAAGGGCTGATTGCCATTGACCTAGCTGGCACAGATAAGGATCAAGATTACAAATACTGAGAAAAAAAAGCCTTCTGGCTTTTTTGAAGGATCACTCTATGCTCTGGAATATACACTGCTGTGCTTGCTCTCTGCTTTACCTTCATTCAGCAGATTTATTTTGGCTATTAACTACAAAATCTGGCTCTTTCATTCAAGCCCTAATATTTTTTTCCCAAACCAGTTCAAAATCTGGCCCTTTTTCAGTTTAGGCCTATAGCTGTCACATGGGTCAGACCTGTGGGAGTAGAACCCCCAAGATTCCCTGCATAGAAGGCTGAATAATAACAGGGAATTATCTGGGAAACACCTCACACTCTGGTACTTTATTTTTTTGCCCTGGTTTCTTTGACTCTTCATTTTTAATTAGTGGCACATGCTGAAATGATAATTTAAATTGTTTTCAGAAATCAAAAGAATTTCCACTGACAACATTATTAAGTTATAATTACAGAGGATAAAAAGGTTAATAGGAATTTGAGCCAAATATCTACTCTCCATTAAATGAGAACTTGACTGAACCTGCTTTTCTTTCATTTTGGTAGGTTACTCTAGGTTTAAACGGGGCCAGGATGGCCATACACTTGTGCAAAGGACCACTGCTAGGTCGGGTAGCTGTCCATTTACACAGACCTGTCTCAGGACAGCTCTTGCCTGACCGGCTCAAGATGGAATTTGCCAGAGAGGTGGGACCCCTCTTGGGCCTCTGAAAGATGTCTATTTCAGACACAGGGATATTTGTGTGAGAAAGATGTGTTGGAGGTGGCACTTTGCTGCGAAGGAAATGTAGCCACTACTGGTGGAGGGAAAATAATCAGCTTCCTGGGCCTAGCATCTGAAGAAAGCCTCTTCCTTCACCCATGCTGGGCACCACATGCATGCAGAAACATTTGCAAACTGGCCTGAATCTACTGAGTGTTTTGCATTTTCAGTGAAATGAGAAACAGGGAAAAGAAACGTTTTCCTCTGTATTGGCTCTAAGTGTGCCCATCAAGAAGACAATTATTGTAATAGTTATACATGTTTAAAATGGATTTTAAAGCAACTGAGGGTATAGGGGAAAAAAAAGCCCATTCCTTTTACCGGGCACCTGCAGGCTGAGCTTCCACAGTTCCCAGCACTGGGATAATGGCCTGTTTAAACTCAGCCAGGATCTGTGCAGTTACCACTGGAGCCATTCAAGGCAGGAGCCTTGCCTTGAAGTCCCGTTGTAAGCTTGGCGTTTCTTTTCCCTTTTTGTTTTCTTTAAAAGCTGTAGCACATTGCCTAAGCTGTGTGGCATGCTCCAAGGCAGGCCTTTCCCTCCTCCTGCCTCGCACGCCGCCGGGTCCCTCAGGGCTCTCGCGTCTTGCACAAGTGCTTTTAGGGCGTGAGCCCCGCGCCGCCGGCACAGGCAGGGGCTCCCGCAGACTGCCCCTGATCCGGAGCCCATTCCCGGCCCCGGGGTGCTGCCTGTGGTGCCCGCTGAGAAATTGCCTGGGGCTGGCTCTCCCTGGCCCCCAGCGCCGGGCTGAGAGCCCAAACCGCACAGCGCGGATGGACCGGAGCGCACGAAACAGCCTGGAGGTCCCTTCTCGCACTGAAAGCCAAGAGCACACGGGCAGGGACCTGTGCAGAGCGTGAAAAAGGCCTTTTTGCACCTCCTTTTGCGTGCACTGCACGCTTTGAGAGGCAGCATGTGGCTTCAGCTGGGAAGAACTAGGCAGGTAAGGAGCAAAAAGGACTGAAAAGCACCTTTGGGGCTCAGCTCGTACATGGCTGCTCAGTCA
Source organism: Tichodroma muraria (assembly GCA_013390105.1). Lineage (NCBI taxonomy): Eukaryota > Metazoa > Chordata > Aves > Passeriformes > Sittidae > Tichodroma > Tichodroma muraria. The sequence continues at coordinate 7,655 of WAAG01000347.1, forward strand.
GCATGGAGCTGAAGTCTGCTCTCATGAGTATCAGTATGACTTGGAAGCACTTGCACCAACACACATTTCAGCAATTTATTTTCAAGCTACTCAATAAATTGTGCTTTTTTTTTCTGACCGGTTGCTTTTTATTTGTTTGTTTGTTTTGTCAGGAATTGCTTTTATCTCTAGCCTTCCTAGGGCTGAAAGTCCCTCAGCATGGCAGCTGTGTAAGGCTCGCGCAGGTCTGTCCAATTATTTGCTGTGAAGCACAATGCACCAGAGTTTCAAAGTATATTCTCACTTCTGTTTTCTTAAGACAAGCATGAAAAAAGCCTGTTCTACAGTCATAAGAACTCCAGAATATTTTTCTCTTATTCAATTGGTTCCTGACCTGATTGTCCTTAGATGAAAAAATAAATTAGCCAGCATTGTGGGATAAGGGCAGTTTTGCACAAAAGGTGCAGTGAGTCTCCCACTGACTGAAGCTGATCTGGACTTTGGTGTCAATAGAGATGTGCCCTGAGACCACAACAGGCTCAGTACGCACTGTTTTGTGCTGTGTTCCTTCCACTTCTTTAACAATCAACGAGAACTGAGGATTTTGAGGCTATGGTGCGCAAAACTCTATTCCTTGCTTACCTAAACGTGCTGGGAAAAACCTTCTTGGCTTGATTGTTGCCTTTAACACAGAAAAAACAGAAAACAACCAAGATTAGGAGGCCATGCAAGTTTAAGTAAAAAAGAACACACTTTATTTATCTACAAGGCAGTACATTGTTGTGTAAAAAAATTAAGTGCAGATAAAGCTGCACCAAATGCTATTAAGGCAGCAAAGTCAGAGGCTCTTATAAAAACACAAAAAAATAAAAAAAAAAATAAAATCAGTGTTTTGCCATATCAATTAAGATCTGATATGGCAGTACAAAGAACCATGTATTTCTAAGAACCTGATTCAGTACACAAGACCCAAGTTAGGGAACAACTAGCTAGACATGGAACAGAAGAGACAACATGAACAAGACAGTGTTCTCCCAAACATATGAAGGTGCAATGCATGCTGTTAAAAACCAATGAGAAACAAAACAACACATCCACACAAATAAAAATCTCCCAAGAACAGTGTTCCAAAATATTGCTTATAAAAAAAGGGGAAAAAATATAAATGATGTAAAAAAATTAAAACAAAAAGGTCTGAAATGCTAGTGCATAGTCAATTAGCTAACATCAACATTTTTTTTTCCATATAAAGCTCTACTGCTCCTTTTACACTAGCAGCATGTCTACACGCTAAAGTCTGTAGCAGCAAAACACAGTATTCATTTGGCATTTACAAAATTAAATTACTGAATAAAAATATAATTTTTCTCATAAATCTATGTTTCATACAGTAATATTTTTTAAAGCAAGCTAATTACCCACCCCCCCAACAGAAACACACAATGTATGATGGCCTAGAACCAAAACAGAAAGGAGTATTTCAAGAGGCATGGATGTTTGAGCATTCACGATCTTGATCAGCTTTCCCCTTTTGCACAGACAAGCGTTTGTAGTAATGCTTTTCACTTCGGTATTTTACACCAATTCACTTTGTTCAGTGACTTAAAATATATCTGTTTGAGTACCTGCTCTTTTATTATTAAAAAACAAGATAATAAAAAAAATAAACAAAGTAAACCCCACCCCTGGGTAGCACATCACTGAAATAACAATACTGGTGTATTAAGTCTGCTTGATCTCAAAAAGTACAAGAAAAATTATCTTTATTATAAGACTGCACTTAAGATCATTAATTACTGATTCAAACTCAATACCTAATAATTTAGGCAAGTATCATTAAAAAAACACAAACTCTTAAGTTGGGTGAAATCCAACAAGAATATATATGCTGAGTGACTAAATGCACTTTGTGCTGCTCCCAACTGTTGTACCACAACAAAGATAGGCTCTTCTCCCATTCATGAAAAGTTCTCATGCAGCGGAACAGGAATTTCCCAATGGAGGTGAAGTGTTCTCAGAACCATAATGCTTCTCTGTGCGTTGACCCTTTCACATCACCAGAGTCCGGGTGGGGAAGGTGGCCATGTATTTGCGTGCCTGATCCGTCAGAGCCATCTGATCCTCGATCTTCCCGCAGGACGCAGGCTCCCAGGTGCTGTTCAGATGCTAAATTAGAAGAGAGAGAGATTTAGTTTGAATGCTGCGTGATTTATCCATAGTCCCAGCCAAAGCTGGGCCTGCTCACAATTACCTCTCCCATGAACAGGCAGTGGGATGTTGTCCCATCCCCTGAGAAATTGAAATCTCAACACAACAGGCAAAAAAATGTCACCCTGACTTCTCAGAGCAACCACAGGGGCAGATAGACCACATGATCTGCAGAGGGGACACCACAAGAGATCCAAACTTTCCTGCTTCTGTCTCAGACAGTGTCTTTTCTGTAAGGCCATATCTATAGCCTTGCCTTTAATCCTTTAGGAAAGTCTAAACACGAATGTACTTGGCAGGCGAACTTTACAGTCAACAGAGCACGGACAGGCTACAGCCCAGCCCACAGTTAAAATATTCAGTGCTATGAGCATGCACAAATTCCTGCCGAACCTCCATCCTACAAATGCAGCTGCTCTGTCCCGGAGTTCCCTAAAGGAACCTGACAACCCCGACAGCCTGACCACCGCTGCCGAGGACTCCCGCGCGCAAAGCTGCTTCCACCTGTGCACAGCGATCAGCACCCGCCCAACAGCTCAGCTCCTCTGGCAAAGGAGAAGGGAATGGGCTCGACTCTCAGCAGAAACAGCTTTTTAATTATCATGTAAGCCATTTCACTTCTTGTGGTATTTATGGAGGTTGCAGACACCATTTAGTATAATGCTAAAATGAGATAAACCTATCTGCAGAGGGCTGTGTGTGCTGTATTTATTTACTTACTACACATGTGAGATATTTCTCATTGCCTTGAGCTATAAACAGCAATGAAATTGCAAAGCTCCTGGAATTTACCAGGATACACACTTCTATTTTTTTTTACTGAACTCTCTCACTTACCCAGTTGTGTCTGCCTTTTCACACTGAAATTTTCTCTAAGACCTGAATAAAACCTCCATTATGGTGTAGTTAGCTGTACAAATATTCTGCATTCCAAAAATGCACACAATTGTGCTTATCTTTCCACACGGGGATCCCAGTACTGCTGAAGATTGAGAAGGTGTATGCTCAGGATCCACCAGTAAAGACAAGTCAGGAGAAACCTTTCTCTGTTCTCATTGCATTCAAAAAGGATCATCTTTGCAGTACAACTACATTGCACAAAGAGATGTCCAAAGCCTTCCCAACCTCTAGGACACTGGATGAATCATAATTAGTGGACTGCAAACCATCTGCTAAGAGCAGAACTGTTCTGGCGTGCCCATGGCTCTTTGTGCCAACTTCTAGTTGCCAATTTCAACTTATAGTTGCTAACTTTTAAGAGGATCCTTAAATTATTCTCTGGCCTATTTGTTTACAGAATGCTCCTCTGTAAACAGTGTTATCTGAGACATATGGATAGTAAAAGGCTGGGCAACTATAAAACACAGATAATTTCACATAACATGCCCTAATCAGGGCACCAGAACAAACACAGGGACCGAGGTTCCTGACTTGGAGGGCCTACAGTCTAAAAGGGACAAACCCAGTGAACAGCTAAGCAAGCATATTAAGTCCTTTACAAACTCCTGCTGGGCTTCCCTAGACATGGCTTTCTCTTCTCTGTAGAGAAATTCCAAATGAAGTTTGGAAGTTCTCTTTTCCTGGATGCCATTTTGCAAGCAAAACTGCTGAGCTTCAGTAGGAGTTCCCTTTCTGAAGGAGAACCAGGTCAGGCCTCAGATCATTAAGTTTCTGCAGTTTTTGTGGGAAAGCTGCATCTGTGAAGTGAACAGACATGCCATGCACTTCTTTTCTAGCGCTGTGTACCTTGTGCTGCGGCTCAGCCAAGGGCACATGCCAGAAAGCAGGTGTGACACATTTTCTGTGTGCCACAGACCCGCATGCAACGCACCACAGCTCCTTTTATGTTTTGGTTAAACAACTTCCAGCGTAACTTTTTCAAAGGCACCTACACAAGCCGGGAACCTACAACTCCCTATTGATCCTCAGTGGAACTCGGGCACCTGTGCATATTTTCCCCTGCTGGTTTAGAGGTATTTGCATGAGGAACCAAATTAATGCCTGGTATAATGCCATCAGTTTTACTTAGAAGTTGGATTTGTTCTGTACACCTCAAAAGCAGCTAATAGTTCCCGAACATCCATAATTTCCAAGGACAAAAATATGCATCTAACCAGTATTTCCCTGTGATCCCCCAAAGCTTCAATGCACCAGTATAAAAATAAGAGATCAGCAGTCCTTTAAATTACTGAAAATAAGCAAGGAAAAGTCCATTTGTCCCAGTATGTCAATTTCTGAAAAATATAAGTAACTTCAGGTAAGGAGTGTCCCTATTTCAAAAATTAGGCTTAATTGTTAGTGTCTACACTGAGCTCTTTGTATTAGCAGCCATGTGCTTGGTAGGAAAAAAAAAAATCTGTATCCTGATATCACTAACATCTCAGCAGGCTGTTACATGTCACTCATTCCACGGAAAGCCTGGTCTTCATCTTTGGCCTGATGTGAGTGTGGCAGAAGCTGCTCAGGCAGGCAGTAACCCTCTGCCCTCCCACTGGGCTTGGGTGCCCCAGGGAGCACTGGGCAGCAGACGCTGCAAGCACAGGAGGATCAGCTCCACCCCTCACTTCAGCCTGCTTGAAACAACTTCAGCTTTGCTGTAGGGACAGAAAAGTTTTCATCCATGTATTTTTTTTTCCCCGAAAACTACACTATTTACACTTTCCCCCACTCCCCCATTGTGACAAACTTAAAAAAAGAGGCTAACTTTGCATCTCGGTGATGATGGTGAGAGCTCTGCTTCAGTAAAGAAAGAAGAATTGAACCCAAAGTAGTATATTTTCTGATGCAGCATATTTACTAACACTGTTTTTCATTCTACCCTTGGAGAGCTCAGATAACATTTAAGTGGGTATTTTTAATAAACATTTTCTGTCTGAAGCCCTGACTCTAGGCAGCCAACACAAAACAAAGCACAATGCCTGTGCCTTGCCAGCCCTGCAGTGCAGTGCCAGAGGCACGTGTGAAAGTCGTCCTGATGGGAGCAGTTTTCCTTCCCTCCTTGGCCGGAGTGCTGGGTCCTACAACCCAGGCAGAGTGCCTTGCCAGGCCTGGTCACACACAGCTATGGGATCTCTTCACAAAAAGGGTAAAAAGGGATGCCACAGTGCCTCCTTCTACACCAGCATCGCAGCAGGTACTGACAGGGCTCTGTTACAGGACAGTGGCAGTGCCCCACAGATAGCAGAGCTCAACAAATGTATCAAAAGAAGAGACCCAAGAAGAAAGCTACAGGCATGCATGACAAAAGCACAGAAACCCCAGCCAGAACACTCCTGTTGCAGAATGCTCATTGCATCCTCCTGACCACATTTACAGGTCTAACTCTGCAAATCAATTGTAACCAGAAGCAAGAGGGCCTGACCCAAACCCCACCAAAATTGATGGCCATGTTTTCATTGATCCAGTGGATTCATCCAGCTTAAATTCAGTCATCTAAGAGTGAGGCGTCCATGTCGTCACCTAAATTCCTAGCCAGTGGGGAGTGAAAGGGATTTCCGCAGTAAAATCTTTCCACATACACAATTTTTTCATTGCATCACAGAGTAGGAGACTAGTCTTAATTTTTTTTGTCAATTAAAAGAGTTTAAACCTTTTCAGCCAGTACTTCCACTGTATTTTTCTCTTCCAAACACAGCAGTTTCTCTTTTTAAGTTAAATCAGGGAGTGGGGCAGCAGTGGGGGAGTAGAGAAGAAAGTATAGTACTATGTATAGTACTATGAGTTCCCATAGGATTAAATTACAGATCCATGGTACAATTCCAGCTATGTCATTCTCCCTGTTCCTTTTCTTTTTCTGTCTTTTTTTTTTCTTTTTTTTTTTTTAAACCTCAGTAATCCTACCAGTACATCCTTCTCCTGGCAGCAAAACTACCTTATTTATCCTGTAATATGCCTTCAACTGCCCTCAGGCAAACGTGAACCGTAAACAAACTGTCAAAGCTGTAACTGGGATATCCAGTTAAAGCACTTTTAAATAAAAAGTTGGACCATCTGGAGAAAACAGACAAGAGTAAGGGAAGAAAACAATGTGGAAAGGTGCTGTTCTAACAGAACTAGTCCTTCTGCTCTTGTAGCCCAGACTGCCTTTTCATGTGCTGTCTCTATAGCTTAAGAATGCTCCAGTGTTACAACATCTTTCGTGTTAGATGCCAATGCCGAAACCAAACACTGCTGCAGTCCTTCAGTGCTGAGCTCCCAAACTGATGAATGTCTAGTAGAAATCCTTGGGCAAAGAACTGTGTTAGGAGAGAGACTTTACATCTCCACTCTGCTGGCAGGTAGCTTCAGCAACTCCAGCAAAGCTAGAGGTGTTACAAACATTTCCACTAATTCCCACTACCAAGCCTTGCTGATATTTAAAAATAATTTTAAAAAGATAGTGTATTTAAAATATTTAAAATGCTCAGACTATTAGAAGCTCTTTTATTGTGTTTCCCTGCTGCAAAAAGCTGAATTTCTTGCCAGCTTTCCTTTAGATTACGTGGTATAGATTGTCTGCCGAATGCACCACTGAAAAGAAGGCTTGCAACAGGAATGCAACACTCCTGAAGCAGTTCAACAATGCACTAAACAAAACAATTTCCTAGCAGAATACAATAGATAGCATATGAATAACATGGCTTTCTATTCTGTAAGGATGCAGAACTGGCAGAAACCCATTTACTTATCAAGACCAGACAGTAAAGACTAACTAAAAACCAAAGTGACCATAAATGCATTTTTTATCTCATTTGACAAGACAGACCACTATTTCTACTCCTGTTGCTAGCTTTCCTCTGTGGCACAGGATAGACTTCTCCTAAACTCTGGGGCTTTCCAAGTTGCTCAGAAATACAGCTTGCCTAATGTGAAAGAATAAGATGGTCCAACTTATCAGCTTTTGTTATAAGCATGATACCAGAGCTAGAAAGAGCTATTTGATGGCATTTTTAAGATCTTAACCCTGAAGTTCTTACTCAGATAAAACTCCTACCCAAGATGTATGAGCTTTCCAAGATGAATGGATGAAATACGGAAGTGGGCTAAGCACCTGCAACTCATACAAGGATATTCCTCCCCTCTCCAGTTTTGTCCTTAAGTAATATTTTTTTTTCCCCTCCCACAAATCAGAATACATTGCTGCAAATATGACTAATAGTTAAGCTGTCACTTTTCTTCCTGAGAGACCATCATCAGCTCAGGGTAGCTGTAACTTCCAATCTGTTTGCAACCCAAATTCTGCAGATCAGGGAGGAAAACATGCAATGACTGGCCTGTAATTTTAAACCTTCTCTGGCTCCCTCAGCTGTGACAAGAATATCTCCTTCCTGTACACATCACTTACTGGGGAGAGAAGGGGCAACACAAGCAAGGGAAACCTGTGGGGTTACCTTCCCTTGCTGTGCAAATCTCAAACACAGCGTGCTTCCCCCTCTCCCTTGATTAAACAAAGAAAAGTAAGAGATTTCAGGACTTTCTTCCCCCAAAAAGCCATGGAGGAAAAACAGAGAATGCCTGCTGTTGCAGAAGACCACGCTGCCTTCCTGGTAATTTTCTCTTACAACCAGCTGCAAATAAAACAACATTTCACTTTTTAAACTGAGAAAATTAAGCTTCATGACAGCTCAAACTCTTGAAAAAAGGTTAACTAAGTAACTGTTTTAAAATCCTTTAAACTTACTCTTTGAAGAAAATGGCTACATAAACCACTGAAAGTCAGGAAATTCGAGCTGAAATGTGTCAGTCTGTGGTTAAAAAATGGAAAGTGACAGGAGCTAGGGGTTGAAGAACATTCTCTTTAGCTTGCAGGGCTTCTACCTTGTGTTGTTTCCTTTGTTACTGGGGGAAGAAGATATCAAAGCAGTGCTATTTTCTTAAAAGGCTCCATTTCATGGTGTCTTTTGATAGCCTGCAGGGTTAGGTGGAAGGTCTGTGATTTAGCCTACTTTTCTATCTGTTAAAATGTCTATGTTAGGATAGTTTGTATTATGTACCGCTACTGCTACAGAACATAATGTGAAATAAAGTTTAACTTTTACATAGGATGGGCCAGAAACAGAGGGGTTTTTATGTAACCTCTTACAAGGCAACTTTGAAGCACATGCTCAGTACAGATGATCTTTTTGTCTTGGTATCCGAGTATGTAATCCCAAAATCTTAACCCTTGGAAAGTTGCTCGGAAAAAAGCTGCTTGGAAACCCTTGGAAAAGTGAGGTCAAAATCTCCCTGACATGCAACTAAGTGACAAAAAATATGGGGTGCAAAAATACAGGTTTTAACTTAACCCCATGAATACAAAGCAGAAATATTTGGGATCCGTGCAATGGAGACTAAGTCTACCCCAAGGCAACATGTGGGTTTGGTGAAGCATTCCTGCTCCTGCCAGTCTGATATACCCAATGCACAACCATGAGATTCATCACATAGGAGAAAAGAGCTGGCTGAACCTCCACACCTTACCAGAGAGACCTTATACAAAACTGCCTTTACATGCAATGTCTTAATGAGACTTAACAGGGGATTGAGTGAGGATAAAGCCCAAACTCTTCTTGGGTCTACGGAGGCTTCTTCTCCCTTTGCTCTATACAACACTGGCAGCACCAAACTCCAGTGGCGTTATATGGAGCTACCTGACCTCACATGCCAGATGATGCAACATGCTGCTCCTGCTAAGTGATGGTGAATCATACCGTGCTATCTGATATGGTCATCAGCTGCTGTTTACTAAATGGCATATGATCAGTCGTGTACCCAAAATGCAGTAAAAAATATCATTAGAGATGTGTTTGAACATTTGCTACTCTTGCCTTCTTTGGAATTTAATAGCAAAACAATAAGTAATCAAGGATTCTGATCAGTTTATTGCTAGCCAAATATCTTTCTGTAAATGTAGTGCAAATTATTAAAGCAATGGAAAACTGTGGGCTGGTAAATATACTGCCTCTCTCCTTTCTAAGTTCAAATTTAAAAGAAAATGGAATTTTAAGAACAAAGCATATTTAAAAACCCCTAAGTTTAGTGCTTTCTTTGTTTCTGTCTTCCCTCTCCATGCACAGATCCCAAGGTGTAGAAATTGCTGTAATTCTTTCTTGGACTGAAGTCAATGAGAATTTGCCTAAGTAAGAACAGTTGGATCAGGCCCAAAATATTAACAGCAGCAATGTCAACATATGCAGACACAATTAAATTTCACCCACATGAGTTCCCTCATGCTTAATGCCCGCTTCCATGGGATCAGTGGATTTAGTCCAGTATTTGTTTGTGTCCATGCATGTGTTCATGTATGAGGATGAGATACCAAACTCTAAACCAGGAAAGGTAGAAAGCATAGGACCAATAACATGCCAAAGTCTGGTCATGTACTAAATGCAAACAGTAAAAAACAACAACAACAAGCACAAATGCTAACGTTTTCCATGGCTTTGCACCCTTTAGACATGCTATGCCCCAGTCATATGAGTCCATTTACACTGGGGTGGAGGAGGGGAAGCATTAGGGACAGAGCAGCAGCATTTTCTGGTGTGAAACAGAGCCAGACTACATGTCCTTTCTGAGCTGCACGGGCCACACTCCTCCCCTCTGACACGAAGCCAAGCAGCTTTAGCATTACTTTTAACCACGACACCAAGTCCAAACCAGAGAGTGCAGCCATTGGCAGACAATACTGCACTGTTCTAAAAAGTCTGTATTTCATTCCAAAAAAGCTGTCTGTGCCACCATCAGAGAAACCCCAAGCCTCATTCTTCATTTGAGATTACATTTCAGCTGAAAAGCAAAATGTTTCATCAGCAGAGAGAACAATTTTACCTTCGTATTAGTTCCCCAAGAAGCTGCATACTAACTATTCATTTTGGGGCTTTTTACAACTACTCTTTCTTTCAGTTCAACACACTTTAAACATTGAGACGAGTTGGGAAGTCCTTTTTAACTCAGTTCCTACTTAAGAAAAGATCCTCTTTATCCAAACAATGAGCATACCTGACTTTTAACACTGTTTTCCTGAGCAAGGACTGAAGAATTGAATCCAGAATGATCCACAAATTGACTCATGTAAACTTCCTGAACAAAATCAGCATGAGTGAGGACAGAAGGTTAAACAAGCCCATTCGTTTACAGCAGCTTGTAAAGAAATTATTTTTAGATAGCAGGAAACATAACACCGGTACACCAAAGATCAAAAGATCCTATTTTACAGACCTCTCAGATCCTTCTTTTTTATTACAGCCAGAGTGCAGGCAACTATCACTAACAGGACAACACACAGCCCATGCTGCTTTACCTGCCTGAAAATCATGCCCTAAATTTGTGAAGGAGCCCAGAGTTTGTCCGGGGTCACGGTTCACAGTTAGGTGTTGGGACACAGCAGGACTGAGCTCCTGGGGACCAGCAGCCTCCTCCCACGCACCCACCAGGGAGCTCCAGCAACCCCCTGCAAAGCTGGAGACCCAGGCTCCTTTGACAAGAGGTGGGTCTGAACTCAGCCCCTATATACTGCCCTAGATCAGGGACAGTGGATCTGCAAACCCTTCTCTTGGCTGTCTACCACAGTGCAGCCAAGAAACACGGTTCATGAGGGAAGAGCAGGTAAATAACACTGAGAGTGAGTCTTTGGCCCCTACAGACGCCTCCATGCCAAGGGCAGTCGTAGTCCCTGCTCTCCAAAGCTGTTCTACATTCAAATGATTCTGCAGCACAAAATACAAGTCTACTCCACGGCAAACTGAGCCAAATGGGGACATGTGTAAATTGTTACTATTTCCTTTTTTAATGCCTGGCTAGAAATGCTTAATCAAAACCAGCCTTTATTCATTCCTTCCTACTGTAAATAAGCCCTAATGTAAATTCTGGAAAGAGGGAGGAAAGAAAGGATTAGCCATGTGGACTATCTGTCTGAAAGTCAGGAACTATGGAGTTACAATTTCCTTCCTGAGAGTGACTCACCCTGGGGAATGAGACACTTTCCTTTAGTTCTCCCATGTGGAGAAGGGCTACAAAATTACTTAGTCATATACCTCGAAAATACAGAAATTATGTTTTGTTTTCTGAATGACTTGCTGTGGGTTCCACCTAAAGAACACAAGAGCTGCCAGACTGGTTGCTGATGACTTTGGTGGGCTCTGGGTCAGTCCCTGTGAAACAGCTCTGTTTTAAAGGACAGCAAATGTCTGTATTTGTTAACACTTGGTAAAAGCACAGGCACATGAACCCCAACCTCACATCTGACTCACATTACAACAATTACACATTTACCCTTCATTTAGCCTTCACTGGGGAAAGGACATCCTTTCCAGGAAAAGACCATCCAGTCCAGGTGCTGGGCTGGATGGGCAATACTGGCCACACCTGTGCCAGCCAGGCAGTGCTAGAGTCTCTCACCCCAAGGCCAGTCACAAGTTCTGGCCACCACCACACCACTCAAATCTCCAAAACAGCAGAGCCACCTACAAGAAGTCTATTAAAAAAAAAAAACCCTCTGGTCCATGTTAATTCTCGACCTACCAATTTCACACTGCACCCAGGTGAGTTACAATACCCCATACACAGGGTTGTGCTCTGTTTAGCATGCTGGCTCTGCTGCAGCCACTGTGCCCTCATGCTCCACAAACAACGTGAGATCCTCAGCCACATTCATCTGAACATCATTCTTCCATACCCAAAACTTAAAATCGGTCTGTGAGAAAGCAGTATATATATATATATATGGATGCATATATGTATTTTTATATACAGAAGGTACTTTTTTATCAAAGAATAATTACCTGTAGAGGACTAGCTAGTGGCCTGTTCCTAGGTACTGCAACTGTCTTGTGAAAACTATCATCATCTTCAGACACAGGCATTTTTAAAATCGAACTGGTGAGAAGATTCTGAACAGGAAAAGAAAAAAGAAAAAGGTTTTCAGCAAGTCATGAGAACAACCTGAATTGGAATGCATTATAAGTAACCTCAGCTTGAGTGCAGAAGTTGCTACACTGGGCACAGCCAGGCATGAGAAGCAGACCTCAGCCTGGAGTTGCTGGGACTTGGCTTTGCAGGAGCACTGCCCTGTGCAAAGGTTTTCCATCCAGTGAAAATTCCAAGCTAAAGAATAACAGTAACACTGAATAGTCCATAAGTCCTGGCAATGCAAGGGGAACTGTGTTCATGCAAGGTCTCCTTCACAAAAACCAAGAGAGTCTGTCTCTCTCTTTCATGAGTTTTTAACTCCATGATCTAGTCATTTCTACACACACGTGCAGGCATTCTCCAAAGTGTAGGCTCTTCAAAGTCTGTGGGCTGCAAAATGACTGCAACTTCTGCAACCTTCTGTAGGCATCAGAGTGATAATTAAGAGTAGCATTTTGCTTTTTATGCTTAGTAGAAGAAAATGACACAGAAATGGAGTAAAGCCTACTTGTAAAAAAATTCAGAAAAAATATTCTCTTTCTTTTGCATTTAAGAATCAAACAGGGGTGTAAAACAAAGAATTCCACTGATGGTGTGGAAACTTATACTTACTGGCACATCTTCCATAGCAGAGCCAGGTGTAAAGAGCTGAGTGTTCAGGTTGTCTCCTTCCCAGTGATTTGAGCAAAAAAAATTTCCAGCTTTATCTGTTGGGGACTCCACCTGAAAGCACAAAAAGCATGATTCAACCACCACATAACTGACCAGGAGATTTCTGTCAGTTACTTAAAAAATCCAACAGATATTCTTCACAGGGGTGCATAAGGCATGTTTACAGTAATATCTTTTACAACAGCCTTGCTCTTTGCAGAAGAAAAAAGTTTAAGGTTCTCCAAAAAATCCCCATCTAATAAAACTTTGAATACTTGCACTCAGTGCTCTGTCACTATTCAGGAGTTTAATCCCCTAGAAAGGATTGAGAATAAATGTATTTTTAGAACTTTAGTGACAAAGTAATATAATGCAATGTCCTCAAATGTTCAGGTTTCTAAGTCACTCCATGGAGCTTGGTCCCCATGGGGTTCTTCTATACTTTTCACCAATATTTGAAAGAGTCAATCCAAATTCATGTCTAATTTTTCTTTTCTTTTTAAGTTTCAAACGAAAACTGCATTAGAACGGCCCAAGCAAACCCCTGCTGAAAACAGCAGAAAGACTTCTATGGAAATCAATGGGAGATGAATTAGACATGCCTAGTGTACTATATGGAACCGACACTAAGATCTTGGGGCTCACATGAAAGAAAAACAGACACAGCTATTTAATAGAAAAGGCATTGCTATAAGTTTCTCAGCAAAGAGTTCTGAATTAAATTGCCTCAGGTAAGTTTGAGATTTACCTCTTGTTTGATTTTCTTCAGCAAAGGGGGTCCACTTTCATGTAGCCCAGCCACTATTGCAGATTCCTCCGACTCCTGCTTGATAACATCCTGCAGATCTTCTACAAGATGAGTTGGAGTTTGAGGCTGAAAGAAAGAAACGTTATATCCAAGTCCTAGAACATCCCTCTGCACTAAAATCAAAGCAACTTTTATCATTGTTTCCTTCTTACCAGCATCTTCAAAGGACCGTATTTGATTTCCTGAGCTGCAAGTGCGTTTTTGAATGGAGTGGGTGTTCTTGGAGAGCTTTCTAATATCGACCTCTTGATTGCTGGAGTCCTGAAACTTTAAAAAGAAGGAGAGGAACTTTAAAGGAAGATGCTTGGAAATACTACCTCTTTACAGAAATGCGTGCATACAGTCAGTATTGTTGTAAGACTTTGGAAAATATTTCCCTGCAATCCTATAATCCATTTTGCTTTTACAGCAGAACATCTATTTGACTGTGATAAGGTGTAATGACTTTATTTTAAAAACTGGTGAACCTATATGCATGGTTTAATAACCTACCTCAATAGTCATAAAGTGGAAGTTTTACTCCCAACTAAGTAAAATGTGAATGTGTGAGCAAACAACTCTGCAGGAAGCACAGAATTGTAGAAAGGTTTAGGCCAGAACAGCCCTTAAAGATCATCTAGTTCCAAACACCCTGCCACAGGCAGGCACATCTTCCACGAGATCAGATTGCCCAGGGATAAGCCATTCACAACTTCTCCGGCCAGCCTGCTCCAGTGCCTCACCACCCTCTCAGCAAAGAATTCTTTCCTTGTATCTAATCCAAACCCACCCTCTTACAGCCTAAAGCATACGCTGACAAGCACTTGGGCTGCACGCAAATGTGAAGAAATGGACCCTCGTGAGTTCGACAAGACAACGGACTTACACATGGTTTTCCTTCTGAGCTTTGAAAGTCTGGTCCCTGTGGAACGGGGCGGTAACTGCCATCTTATGGCCACATACCGGCGTGGAGGTAAGTGCAGGGTTGTCCAGGTTCAAGTTTTCGTGATTGGATGAGGTGTTTAAGAACTGCACGTGTGGAAAGAAAAAATTAACAGGAACGTCCAGATTACATGGCTGACCTCTTAAGCTGACATTATGGAACAAAAGAAAAATAAATTATTTTCTTCTGATTGACACGAGTCACTCTCCTGGCCCTATGATGCGAGTAGGGGTATGTGGGGTACCTGACTACATTGGGAAAGAACACTCAATGGTGTGGCTCAGGAAGCTAGAGGGAAATTCTAAAGGAAATGACACTGTTCCAATGAGAAACACTTTCCACCACTTTCAGAGCCTGATTTGGATTTTCTCCAAATAAATTTTAATTAAGACCAGTGTGCCCAAGAAACTGGGTGAAAATGAGCAAGGGATGTTTCAGAAACAAACCCACAGGAAAAAGAGTTAAATACCACAAATATTTATATGGGGCATCCGGGGGCTTTTAGGGCAGTAAATAAAGTGTTTATGACAAGAAATAAATTTCCTACCATCACTCTGAAAAGAAAGTACTTCATTTTCAGAGCAAAAAATGAAAGCTGCCACCTGTGACAGGTGCATGGAATGCTTTGGAATGGAAACAGCTGACTGAAAAAGAGGCAGCACTATTTGTTTGGAGAAAATTGCTCTTGGTTGTGTTCTACCTAGTAACCTAAAATATTGTTTCTATTTCTAGCATCTACAAATCTGAGAGCATAGTGGTATCCTTTATTCTGACAACAATTCAATGTATTCCCTTCTAGATCCAATCTCCCACTTTATAAAAATGTGGCATGTAAGAAAATCTGGCTTTCACTGGAAAAATGACATATGATTAAAATAGCTAATAGGTAATGTGAAATACTGCGGAAAATCACAACATGAAATCTTTACTATCCTTCATGAAATAATGTTTCTTTGACATCAAAGACTAGAGCAAACCAACACAGACAAACAAAAAATCCAAAACACTTTTAAATAGTGCTACAGCTGTGAAACAAAGCAACCATCATCAGGAATTTGAAAGTGCATGCCAGGCCATTTTAACAGGCCATTTTCCTCCTCATTCCTATTCCACTCCAACTCTCATGGCCTGGGCAGAGGATGGCAAGTGTGATTTAAATTTTCTGGTTGTTGTCAGTTTGTCTCACAACCTGAATGCTATTTAAATGCAGTTTGGGGTTTTCTAGGTCAATGAATCATACTGTAAGTGGACAGAGATGGAAAGTATCACAGATGATCAGAAATGTTAAACTCTAGTAGTTGGAGTTAGCAGCAAGAGTAAAGCAAGGAGTCACACTCCCCTAGAAAAAAGATCCAAAAAGGCAAAAAACCAAAACACAAAAAACCCAAGCCCCACAGATGAATTTAAAAGACAAGAATCAACAGTTAGCTTGCTGATTAACTAAACTCGGTGGTGAAGACTAGGAGCAGTGAGAAGATTCAAACACGGAGTGAAATCAACAAGCACAACGGCAATTAGTCATTTGTTCCAAAGGATTAGTTTCTAAATTGTTAAGACTGGGGTGACTTTTGAGAATTAGTAACATCTGTGCAGAAGTCTTGATCTACCTGCGAGGGAGAGAAGGGCAGGCTTTTGACAGGGGAGCGCTTAGGAGGAGTTGAGCTGCTGACGTCAGCTAGGACCAAGGTGCTACCGTGGCCACTGGCTAAGGGGCTGCAGTGCCCTCTCCTTTTGCGAAGAAGGACCCACGGAGCCGCACTGCCCTGTGAGGCAGATAAGGTCTTTGGTGAGCCAAGAGAGCCCTGACTTGACATGACTTTGCTCAAATTTGTGGTGGGCTGTCCTTGAGGTCTACAAGCACTGGCCCCTCTTTGCTGAAGCTGTGCAACTGTGCCTGAGGGAGCTCTGCTAGCCGGAGTGTCTGTGTCTTCAAAGAATTCAAAACTGCTGAGATCACCCCACGATGAAGAATCCTGAAACAACGTGGGAGGCACGGAGCTATAAGACAGTGTATAGTGCCACCTCATGAAAATACAGTGCTAGGATATGCCTGTAACCAACAACAACAACAACAACAAAGTCTTTCCCAGTTCAATTCAGCCTGACCCTGTTCTTGGAAGCAGCGACACTGTGAACTCTACTTGTGTTTCCAATACATACCTTGATCTTATCAAACTCTCTGACATCCTAGTAGTGCTGCTGGCAACTGAGTCCCTAACTGATGAGTCAAATTATGTCCTTACTATTTGCTTGCCCAGCTTTTTCTGCTTGGTATGAAGATGGTGCCTTTTGTTACAAAAAAATGTGTGCTGTAGACCAAGACTGGCCTCCTCCTGAAGTGCAATGCTGTTCTGGATGTGTTGAAAGGGAAATGATACCGTATGAAGCAGACACCTCTACTTCTGAAGGAGGTTGCCACGAAAAAATGTAATTCGATGTGCTACTTTACATGTAGCATCCCAGAGACTGCAATGAGAACAGGTCCATGTCAGTGTCAGTCTTGACATTTAAATGTGTTTACAGTCCTTCATATATGCCAGGGCAAGCTCCTTAAACTTTGAGAAGCAGCTATTGAGGCTACAACTAAAAATTCTAGAAAACTATGCATATACATGAGTGGCCACACACAAACCTATGGCATGTGCCACCAAATATCAACAAATATAATCTCATTGTTTAAAATTTTTCATGGTATCTCTGATTTTATTTTAAGGAGACTAAAAATTGAGAGATTGTTGCAGGCTCCTACTGTGCAGCTTGACAAAACTCACACTCCCATTCCAAGATGTAGCACGAAAGGGAGACACCCACAAAAAGAATATGCATCCATGCTCGAGGGCTTCATTTACAAGCAGCTGCGTTTCGTCATGTCAGAAGATAACCTTCAGATCCTGGAGTAACTCGAAGTTACTCGGGAAAAAAACAACAACCACATTTAGGATAATCCCAGCTCCTCACCCCTTACTCCTTGACCATGCACAAATCCACCTGAGGTGGCAAGTCTACTTACGGAGTCTATTAACTGGAGTGTTTCAGCAAATTCTAAGAGATTCTTAACATTATCCAGGATGTTGCTCTGGTGAACAATCATGCACCGTGCAGGGGATGCACTTTCCTCAGGTAAGCAACCGTGATCCACCGGTGGAGATGGAGTACAGTGGTGATGTTCCCCCAAACAGGAAACAGGTGCACTGTCACCACTGGTCCTGGTACTGTCAGCAATTGTGGTGCTGTGCCAGCTGGGGTAGTTTGATGTGTGGTTCTGTGTCTAAAGGAAGAAGAAGAAAAAAAAAAGAAGAAAAGGGAGGGGGGAAAGGCAGAAGGAACTTAGCAATGAAATTGCACAAGGTGTCAGATGCCTCTGGAGGAAAGATAAAAGTAGTTGCATCATCATCTAAAAGCTTATGCCTATGAAACAATTGTCAAGATGTTTCCTTTCATCAGTGCAAGATCTTGTTTTAAGTAATACTGGCATTGTATTTGTTATCCCAAAGTTACCTCATAATTTACTTCCAGAATTATAGGCATATGTCATTACTAGCACATAATCAATTCATATTTTGTTACTCCAAGTGCTCAAAATGTGTCTGCAAGTCTTTTTCTGTAAGAAGCAAGAAATGGCAGGATTTCCCTACTGAGCGCTCAGCACTGTGGAAGGCTAAAAGTTTTTAGAGTTAGAGTTGCTTTTGTCTGCTTATCTCCTTTTCTTCTGCTATCCCTGTCTAATGCTACAGCTTACACCAATGCAATGAAGAGGCTGTCAAATCAACGTGGTTAGGAAAGCAGAAGAACAAATTAACAGAAGTTTCTTTCCAGTGTGATCATGCAACAGAAGAAATTGCAAAACATTAACTAAAGTTAAAAAGTGGCCAAACTAACGTATCATGCATGCAGTTCTTTTACTATTAATTTAAATATTACCCAAAAAAAAAAAAAAAANCAAAAATGATTTTGGGATTCTTGGCTTTGGTGGCAGTGTTAAGTAGTTACACAAGGGTTTTCACACATCACCATCCAATGGCATATACAACAAAGTATGAGAATTCAGTAATAGCCAGCACTTACTCCACACATGCAGTTATGAAGTATCTAACATTATTCAGAGGAGTAAAATTCTCAAACATGCACCAAGTCTGAAGCTTATGAAGTGTATAAAACACAGCTGAAGGAAAGAATACAACAGAGAAGAAGAATCTAATGCACAGGCACTACATTTTCATCACATGAACCATTGCACACTTTCAGAAACACAGATCCCGTTATTGATTAACGGTCTGTAGGATTTTCAATTTTTGTACAATCATCATGTTTCCAATATTACATCATGTTACAGAGCCCAATCTTGCTCCCACTTGGCAAAGTAAGACACCTGCAAAATTTTGGGATTTTTTTTCAATAAAAAAATTTACGAAGCAGATACAGATTACGTATGTGCTATGTTTCATCCTTTTAAAACGGAAATATAGAGCCTTGATTAGTACTGAAGGCAGAGGGGGAAGTTAAAAAGTTAAAAAGACAAGCACTGGGGTAAGGCTGCTATCCCTCCATCCAAGCACACAGTGACAATCTTACTGGTAATGCCTGCTGCCCTTTCAGTTCATTCTCAGTCGACATTAGTAGCAACTCTAATTCCTTTATTCGCTTTTCTTTCTCAGGGTCTTCATCATTATAGTGTCTCTGAAATTAAGAGTTAAGGGAAAAGAAAAGATAAAGGTCTGATAGGATGTAGCAACTAAAATGCTCATGGTTTGCCGACCTGTGGTTATAACAGCCAAATTAGATTCAAAGATGAAACAAATGTCAATTGTGTTTTCCACTACTAAAGTCTCTCCTGAATTTCAATATAGACATTTGAAATGGAGAAAGTGAAAGCCATCACACCAGATGTCAACTACTGCATTTTAAATCCACTTCAGAAGGAGCAATTATTAGCCATGTTAGAACTCCCCGACCTTCCCCATTTTCTCTTTTCACCACACTTAATACACTAAAATGTTTCATTGATGTATGATGTCTGCATTTTACTTTATCAAATATTTAAGAAATTGACTCTTGAAATGAGGTTCAAGTTATCTACCTGGATAGCTGCAGCAGCTGGCTGAGGTACATTGACAATATTTACATGCAGTGCTACTGGATATGGGATCTGACCAGGAACCTAGGTCAAAAACCAAAAATTGATTATTTCCATCAGATTATCTGCTTGCATTGTCAATTTGTGTTAAACATACTTTGGTTTTAGGTACTCAATATTTGTAGTCTGTGGAGATGAAATAGCAAAAAAACTAAAAATGTTTACAAGAAAAGTAGTCAGGTTTTTAGGAGTATGACAGTGAGCATTAGAGAGGAAGAAAGAAAATTCGTATATGAAATATTTACCCTTCCTGAACAAGAAAAGATGAATAATTTATAGACACATTTGTAAGGTTTTCTAAATTGAAGTGAAAAAACAAAAGATGCAATTTATTATCATCTAAAAGTACAATGCAACTGTCTGAAGCAGGAGCCTGTTTCATTATTAATCATTAATAGAAAAGAAATCTGATTAAAAACAATACTTGTTTACTTGGTTCCGACAGGCAACCCACAAACAGAATATTACTAAAGAGAATGTGGGAGATTTTGACATGGAACACAGAATTAACCAGATTCAACTGATATTCAAGAAATTTAATATTCACAACTCTAAGAGATACATCAAGTGCTCCTAAGGCATTAAACCCGCTGTACCCGGCTCCACCACCTGAATGCCACCAGTTTGAAACGTACTTATTTTCACCACTGAACGAAGTAAAAGTCAAAGAAATCCTCATCTAACATCAAACACATCCAAGTCCATCGAGACGAAGAAAATCCTTCGTGCTGAGACCAGGCTTGGCTAAACTGCACCCATCTATTCAACGAGGCAGGACGAGCACCGCCCCCGCCCCCCGCGCTCACATTTCAGGCACTTACGTTCTGTGGCTCAGGGATGTGGTAGTAGGGGTAGTCACTGCCCAGCGGGGGCTGGCTGGCCACCGGCAGCTGGCCGGGGGGCGATGGGTTGTGAGCAAAGGCCATCAAGTGGTTGTTCTTCTGAAAGCCGGCAGCTGCTGAGGAGTGGCAGGCTTTGGAGGACTCCTGCAGGTAGCCCTCCTGCTCAACCTTTCGGCGCATGGTGGAGTTCCAGTGGTTCTTGATGGCATTATCAGTTCTGCAGCAGAAATACAGACGTTCGAGGAGTTTCAAAAATGAGCATTTCCAATTCAGACAGGTCAATGGGCAAGAAACTGCTGTCAGCATTTCTGTTAAAACCCTGAGCTCTTCTCTGACCTGCCTCTACCCCCACCACTACAAATGTTACTCCTAACTTCTCAGGAAAGATGCTCAGGAAAGAAAGTATAAAAGTTACGGAAAAAGAAGAACAGGCTATGGTTGTTTACATACTTCTGAAAGCAATCTCTCGTCTTAGATCCTCAAATTGTAAGAAATTACTAACTTCACCTCATTCCCGTGAAGTGAGGAGACAACAAAGGCTAACATCCCTTTGAGACCATCCTAAAGGAATGCCAGCATCATCTTCCTGTATCTTAGTATTTCAGTGGAGTCTTACTGTGTCTCATTGTTGGAAAGAAAGACTGTGGAGAACAGCTGTGAATAGACTAACTTCTGAGCAACTTTCCAGCTGGTCACCTAGACAACAACAACATCATGCTGTACACACAAGCTCAGTAAACAAAATTGTTTGGATTTTTCTAAGATGCAGAAAAACTGAGATTCAAATCCTCACACATGAGTCAGGAAAAGCAAACTTAATAAGTTTGTGAGATCTTAAGAGTACGCTTTAAAACAGCTCTGCTATTTGAAAAACATCACCACTACATTCAAAGTAGTATCTGTGATGTGTGGAAGCTACAAAAATATTTCCAAGGGCTATTTCCTTTCTTGTTATCTTCTAGAAGGTGAAAGCAGCCCGGGGAATGACTGCTTAAAAGGCTATAATGATCTTAGGTCTTGTATTTAGGTCTTGAAGATCTTTTAGCAAATAGCAGGAAGAAAAGTATTTTGAGCCCACATTTTGAGTCACTTTGAATCAGAGCAAATAAGACACTGAATCTCTGATGTTATATACAAGCTGTACACCAGCTTTCAGTGAGGCAAGTATTTCCAGGACCAGAGTTCAAGGAAAAAGTTTCTCTTGTTTTACACATGGTTTTTTAACAGGTCAAAAATCATCTGGATGATTCAAGAGCAATTACAAAAGTTGAAGAAGCCTTCTCTTAAATAATTTGGAACCAACAGACTGGATTTCATGTCGAAGGCATACCCTTAGTTGAATGTAAATCATGTTCTACTTGCAGAGCCTGATCCTTCCCTGTTAAATCGATTTAAATTTTGACAGTTATCACAGGCACAAATAAGACTGTACAGACCTTTAGGAAACTCTTATGGTCCTGCTCCAGTTACTGGCTTTTTTACCTATGGCAAACATTAAAAGCCTGTAAAAATAGCATACTGTTGCATGTATTGACCAAACAATGAAGTTCCCCACAGAGAAAAATGCACATCGGTGTCACTAGCTTCCCAGGTTTTGATTCTAAAATATTTTTGATTTATACAGCGCAGCCTGAGGTGACCAAAACAGACTGCTCAGACCAGCAGCTTTTCCTTTTTTAAGAGCTAAAAGCACATGTCATTACCGTCCAGGCAGCAACTTTGCAATCTCTGCCCATCTGTTTCCCAGCCTCTTGTGTGCCTGGTAAATAATTCTATCTTCCTCTTCTGTCCAGGAGGTTTTCTTCACTTCTGGATTCAAATGGTTGTGCCACCTCTCCCTGCACTGTTTTCCAATCCTTCCCTTCAAATGCTTAGCAATGACAGACCAGCGCTTTGGACCGTATTTCTGCACGAGCTCTATTACCTTCAAAGAAGGACATAAAAACTGCCTGTATTTAATGATGCATGATGAATCAATGAAATTTTTTTCTGTGGTGAAGCAATATTTTCAACAACATTTCTCAAAACTGCCACAGTAAAACTAATAGCAATTAAGGTTCCCCACTTCCCATTCATATTTTTACCCAAAAGGAAAAATCTGGTAATAGTTAAGGCATTTCTAGACTGCAATTCTACATTACAGTGCCGTAAAGCAACAGTAATTCATTTGCATGGCAAACTTAGAAAGCACTACACAAATACAATCTGCCTCTGGCCATAATAATGTTGAGGCCACCAAAGTTTCCAGGAGTTATTGCCCTAACACCTGAAATCTGCTAGTAAGGCATTAATCAGACAGAAAGGAAAACTGATTACCCTTTGATCCTCCTCTTTAGTCCACGGACCTTTAATAAGTTCTGGGTTTAGCACCTTCTGCCATCGGTGCTGGCACTGAACATCTGTCCGATTCTAGTGAAATATGAAGTACACAAAGCAGATAATTCTTTAGACAAGATAAAAGTAGAGTGAGAATGCTATTATTTACCTACACTTGTTTTTACATATTTCACTGTCAGCTAAGACTACTAAGCATAGATTGATACAGTAAGTCTGAGAAGACGGTCAACTATCAGTTTGCTCACAGAACAGATAAGATTTCCATCACTTCTCCACTGAGGACTCCATCACCAAAACTACACAAACTTTATCTTCCTCCTCTGCACAACAGCTGGCATGCTTTCACGTCCAGTATTTCAGCAACAGCCAAACTGTTCACAAAGCAATTATCTTCAAAGTCATACTTACAATTCACAGTTATTTTTTTCGCTGTGCTGAGATATTGTTTCATTGACACATTGACCATCTACTGTGCAAGTCCCCACCATCCCCCATTTTTGTCTGTTTGATTTTTTCCAACCCTTTCTGAGAAGTGAAAGGAAAAATAAATGTGTTTCCACAGTAATCTAAATAAATTTCTAAGGTCTCCATTTGTGAAAGTTTTATATCTCCCCTGAAAATGTAACTATAAAGCAACCACTCCCCTTCCCCTGTATCAAGGAAACCCCTTGATAAAGAGTCGCTACTAAGCCTGGAAACAGAAACTAATATCCACTTACAGGAAGGAAATTGGCAATGACTTTCCAGTCTTCTGTGCCATTCTGTTCCACAAGCTTCTTCAACTTCTCATCCTGAATCATAAAACACCCCCCCCAGATATAATTAATATTGCAATCTCTTACAATTCAAATGAAAATTTTTAAAATTTATTCTTGTAGCTTCTTATGCATCTACTTCTGCTTTCTGAGTGTAAGGGAGGGTGGTCTCTAGTCTTCTCATGCTTTTAATTGCCTAAAGCAGAAGAGTTTTCTACTCCTTTGGATTTTGGTAAGTTCTTTACTCTGCTGCAGGATAAAGACTGACTTTTGTGCAGTTCTTTGACTCACAGTATGCATTCCCCTTTTACGCCACCGTAACTGCTATCCTTGGACTGGATTTACAGGAGGAAAGGGGTGTTTAGATGCCAAGCATCTGAATAACCTTGAAATTCAGTAACACTCAGGCACTCGGCTACGTGGAGACCTCTGAAAATCACAGCCTTAAGCTTTATATGTCTTGCAAGTAATGGGAGTTCCAGTGATTTGCTCATGGCTTATCCACCTACAATGAATGCACAATAAAACTAACAGCTCCTTTTTGCTCCTGTTCTCTGTGAGGGAGTTTTGCATATCTGTAAATAGCAAAAAATTTGGGCCAATCTTTTTAATGATGAGAAATACAGACCCTAAAGACAAAAGAAACAAATCTTAAGTACTGGGAAAGATAGAGATAGTATGAAACAAACCAGAAATGCCCCAAGAGATAAGAGGAGAAGAGTAGCCTTCTCCTTCCCAAGTCAGCAGCTCCCAGTTCACGTGACAGGACAATGGCTATTGGACTTCATGGCCACATCCACCCTTGTAAGGGCAGACTGTGATTTAAAATAAATAAATAAAGAAATAATTAAATAAATAAATAAAAGGCTTGCAAGGGGTAACCTGCCACTGTTTTTACATCAACACACATTGTTAGAGAAGAGAAAGTCAAAACATAACTCAAGAACTGTATTAATGTATTTCACAACAAACTCAAACCAGTTAAATGGCCAAAGGAGATCCACCTGGCAAAGGAGTTTGATATCACAATTTTCTCAGAAAGTCAGCACAAGGGTATCAAAACTAAAACACATTCTGACCTTGAAAAGCAAAATACTCTTGAATGCTGAGTTTTGGTACTGCTGGATTTTGCTCCTCCAGCTTTTACTTTATCTCCACTTGGAATCATAACAGTGCAATTAAAGTGCAAAATTCCAATGGTACAGAAGGACTGCAGAAGTTTCTGCCACAGTTGTTTGCTGCTGTGGGACACTGATCACACCTCAGTTCTCGCACAGCAACAGTTTCCAAACAGAAAGAGGCAAGTAGCAACAATGAAGCACTGCTACAGGTGATTCGGAACCAGCTTCTCCAAAAGGGATCACACATCACATACTGTAACACAGAGCTTGGTGGAAATTAAAAAGTTGTGCTTATACATTTTATTAAAAAGGTGAGAACTATGCTCAAAGTTAAATAAAACACAATGTAGCTAGCAGGTAAAAAAAGTTGTCTTCAGATATGGGACTGTCACCGAAGTAAGTTTGCAGATCAGCAATATGGTGAAGAACATGAAGCAACTTGGAGAAGAATGTGATCCATGCTCTCTTATCTTTTTACATGCAGGAGAGGAATGAACTTGGATTTACCTCTTCGCGGGTCCACCTGGTTTTTCCTAAGTGACGTTTTCCAGTCTTAGGAAGCAGACCATCATAGTCATGATCATACACCTCAACATCTTCATCATCATCATCACTACTATATATACTGCAAAAGGAAACAGCGAGACAGAGTGGAGCATGAGGACTTGGGCTACTTAATTACAAAACACAACCCCCTCCCCTACAATCCTTACAAAGGTTACACAGATAAAAGTTTTAAAACTTGCACAACAAGATTTTGTTCTGCATTCTGTTGTTCTAGTATTCTGAACTGGTTCTGCTGTTTTTGGTATCCACAGATACAGGCAAAGGGCTGGCAACCTTCGTATTACTGTGCATGTTTAGACCTGCTCCTAATGTTAGATCAGTGGTGAATTACACATTTGGCAAACTTTCAGCCAATGAAGGTTTCAAATTAAAATACAATGTTTGGGACAATAAAGACAACTAGAGGCTGTGTCCAGTACACGAGTACATGCTTAAGATTTTTAACTCATGCCATACTTTCTGAAAAATATTAGTGGTTTTGTATGCTTAATACAGCAGATTGTTATACTGTTCCAAAATAAAACAGACTGTGTAGCAAAACAAAAAGCAATACAATAACCTTGCTTGAGAAAACGTTTACGGACCCTATACGAGAAGGCATAAGTTTTTACAATTAAGACAGTAAGTGGTAGTATTAACATGCAATAAGTTCTAATATAAAATATACCCACCATCTATGGGTTTGGACAGAAAAGTACTGAGGACAAGTTTGTTTAATATCCTTCAACCAACAAATGAATGACTGAACCCTTCTATACTCTCCATTTCTGTAACTTTATTACCTCTAATCTATTTCTAAATCCCTCATACTGTTTTTGAAATACTTTGCTCACCCAATTCATGACTAAGGGATTTCCCCAGAGGCTATTTATGGGTAAAAAGGACTCCACGACTTTTTTCACAAACAGCACTTGCTCTACCTAGCTAACTAAATCTAGAAGAGAGTGTTATGCAACAAGACGTGCCTTTCTGCTGGACAGTGTTTTACTTCTAAGGTAAGAGCAGCACTTCTGATACTTCAGCTAGGAGATGCTAGACACGAGTGTTAGAAAAGAGTCAGTGTCATTAAGATTAAAAACTGCGATGTAGCTGATGGTATGGCATGCTGTGATATGTTAAAAGTATGACAAAGACATTAAAATAAAGTTGTTTTGTAATAAAATTAACAGGTGCTGTTTACGCTGTCAACCTGTTTTCAGGAGGTTACTTTAAACTAAGTTGCAGTGAAGCCCAGTGACTGTTAGTCAAGATGCAAACGCCTCCAAAACGCAAGCTGCTGAACATACATTCTTTAAAAATACTGAGCTAATCACACCCTACATCTTCCACCCTGTTTTCTGGCCTGTGTCAAGGGCCATGAAAGAATATGCTTACACGCTACATGTAAAAAGTTTTCCACAGCCTGCTGTGATGCGCGCGGTCCTCCTGCAGCCCCTGCCGGGTGCCCCCGACTCGCCCACCCAGCCCACCGCGCCCCAGTCCTGCAGCCCCACCGTTCACTCCCTATTCCCCAGACCCCATAACCACTGGGAGTAAGCCCCGATGGAAGCTCCCGCTCCGCACGCACCCCTCGTTGGCAGCTGGAGCCTCCCGTGCTTGAGAGCAACAGCTCCCACGCTCCAGCTGCCACAAGCGCGGCTTCTTCCCCAGCCGCCGCTCAAAGCAGATTCACTTTTCTCAGTGACACACGGAGACAGCTGCGTCGCTGCCCATATGCCAAAGGAAGTTTTGTGGCACAGTTTCCAAGTATCATTTTGAAAACGAGTTTTCCGTAGACGGCAACCAGCAGGTACGCATCCATCGGCGGCGCTTCCTGCGGCGTTTCCCTTCGGGCAGGGCACCGCAGGGAAACGCCGCTGTGCAGCAGCATCAGCGGCAGCACGTCAAAGGACTTCAGTGCGGGGCCAGCTCCGTAGCACGGTTATTTAAATGACTGGGGCCTCGTCTGGCACCGCAGAACCGAGCAAACTCCACTGTACTACCTGAGTTCTCCAGCAGGAGAAAAGTGCCCTGGGATTCGGGACGCTCGGTAGTTCCTTCAGTCAAGCGGGCCCTCAGCGGTGCTCTAAAACTTTATTTTGCACCTCTGGCCGCAGCCCCGAAGCCTCTCCCCGGGCAGCACGGCACGGCTCGGCTCGGCGCTCCGCCCGGCCGGGACAGCGGGAGTACCCCGGCCGCCCATCAGGGCTGCGCTGTTCGCCGAGGCAACCGGCTTGTTCAACGATACGCGGGGAAAAGAAAGAATAAAAAAAAGGGAAAAGTAAAAAAAAAAATAATAAAAAAA
>WAAG01000349.1:0-16446 GCA_013390105.1 Tichodroma muraria
ACAATAATAACAATAATAATAGCTATTATTGTTAGTATTAATATTTTTATTACTGTCAGGGAACATTCTGGTTTTTTAAATGTGGGCATAAGTCAGACACTGACAGAAGATCCCCACTTTAGTCAGTCAAGAAGTTTATACACAGTATTTACTCAAAGGTGAGAGTGTATTCCTGAAGCGGAGGACAAGACTGTATCTTCTAAACATTCTTCACAGAATAACATGGCAGAAAAGGCTTTGTTAAAGCATCAGATGGACAGGGTTTTTTGAAACCTCAATGCCAGATTTTTGCTGCTAGTCCTCAGCAGTAGCTAAGATAAGCAGAGATAAGCTGCTTCTGTATCAGGATGGGTTCTGTGAGAACAGGAGATTCATGTGGTAAAGGGCCTGGGATCAGTAAAATGACAATTCCTCTCTTGGGAATGGAGCAGGGGACTATGACACACTGGAGCCTGATTGCATTTGAAATTTTCACAGCATTCCTATGCATGGGGAACCCCCTGATTGTCACCAGGGCCGCTTTTCAAAATCACACAAGTACATCTCAAAATACTTCTTGTGGTTTTGGAAACATATAGGTGTGATGCAAATTCTCCAGGTCCTTTGGATGCTCTGGTTATTCCTGACACTGTGAACTAGTGTCTGGGAACTTGGGTTTTGGTGAGGTCCCTGCTCTGATGGCTCCTGGACAGGCAGTGCTAAGGCAGGTTCCTGCAAAAACCTGTGTGATCTGTGTGATGTGATGATGTGATGTGATGTGATGTGATGTGATGTGATGTGTTGTGATGTGATGTGATGTGATGTGATGTGATGTGATGTGATGTGAAAGCCCAGATGGGTGTAGAGAGAGCATAACTCTTCAGAGTAGTTGCTCTGACTTGATATAGAGCTCTGCCCCATAGGAAACTTGGCTCCTGCACCACAGCTAGGACTTGTTATACAGTTTTTTTTTTTCTTATCTCATGTGTTCTCTTTGCAACAAAAAACAAGCAGGACTGGACAGCAGGATGACAAACCTCAACACCTCAAAATACTGACACTGAATTACTTGGTTCAAATATGACCTATATACTTATTACAATTATATTACAATTTTTTTAAAAGACAAATAAATACATAAGATCTACAGAAAACACCTTGAAGTAGTTGATTTAATAAGTTCAGCTCTCTGAGTTTAGTTTAAGACAAAGCAAAAAAAAACCAAAAAAAAACCCAAACAAAAAACCCAAACAAACAAAAAAAATGAGCATGAAAGTCAGTTATTAGAAAAATCCTCCTTGGCAGACTACATTGGTTTCTAATCCAGTTCAGAAATTTAGGCAGGATTCTCCAGTTGTGGAATAAAGCCAAATGCATTTAAATGAGCAGCCAGACACAACATGAATTAATGGCCTGAAATCTAATCAGATAACTTCTTATCTAATTAGATGGTGGAGTCAAACGCTAATTGCTAATTAAGAATACAGTATCTGTGTAAAATGCTTTTTGCCTTCTCTGGTGTGAGTGTCCCTCCCCTCTCACACAGGGGATCTCGCTACCCAGGCTCCTGCTGGTGCTGCTGAACCACGAGGGGTTCCAGCTGGGTCAGGGCAACAGAGCCCCCCATGCCCAGCTCCCTCACACCTGCACTGCCCAGTCGGGCTGGGCTGGGCACGGAGCCTGTCCTGGGGGACACGGAGCACATGTCCAACCCCTCTCCCAAAACTCTGGGAGCTCCCTATTTACTACAGGCTCAGGATCACACGTCTCATGTTCGCAGACATTTGCCCTCTACTGTGTGTTCTTTCCTGCCAGTTTCCACAGAACGCAAGAACTTATTTCTCAGTTTACTAAAAATTTGAACCAGAACAGCAACAAAAACCCTCCAAAGGACAAATTTGGGTTTAGAATTAGATATTTTTCAGATGGATGCAACATCTCTGGACAGGAACTTTAAGGTGGCAAATGGAGAATAAGCATAGTCCTCAATTTCTTTTTGACTTACCCCTGCTAGCTGTTATACTGAAAGTGTAGTACCCTAATTCTAAGTAAAAAAACAAACAAACAAAAAAAAAAATCAACAAAAAAAAACACCCCAAAAAGAACAAAACAGAACCACATGTAGAATGGATTCTTTGCTTTGTTGAGCATCCCTTCCCCTCAAGAATCAGCCTAGTACTTTGGTTGTTTTTCTTCCTCAAGGGAAATAATTTGTATATTTATCTTGAATGTAGACATCATTCTACAGTTTCAGTGCAAGTTCACAGGTTCTTCTCTATGCAACACTAAATTGTTTACATGCTTAACAACTACTGCCAGAGTAAGTGGGTATAACAGTCAAGTAATAATGTCTAAATGCAAACAAAGTAATCCACAGATCAGTGCTAGTGCTCAAACTGCTAAGAGGCTGCACAGCTATCCTGACCAGGCCTTTAGTAAATGAAATAGAACAAGTGGACCTTAAAAATGATGTATTGGTAATGGATATAAAAAGAACAAAAGTGACCTCTCAGGTGACTGTGGATGCACAACCGAGTAGAGCCTGATACCACACACAGAATGAGGCATCGAGGAGGACGTAAATACTGCAGAAATGAGCACAGCAAAAAGGAGAGGGATGATGTCACAGGGCAGCCCAGGAGAAGGTCAGCAGGTGATGAGAGAGGATTAAATGGCCCTCAGCTCCTGTAAGGAAGGAACCAGACAAGCAGCCTGTTACAGTTTCTTTATGAAAGCTTGCTATTTTTTATTTGCCTGTGAATAATGCCCTTCAAGAATTTCTGACTGAAACAGAATTTTATCCTGTATGTCACGTTATGTAGGGGTATGTGGCTACTCTTCTGGGATCCTTTTTATCCCTAATATCTGATCTGTCTACCTTGAAGAGACTATGTGTTCACTTCAGGAGTAATACAGTTTTACATTATTTTCCTAGGCAGAACTAGAGTAGATGCAGTGAATTACAAATTACACTTATGGTGCTGGGTTGGTCAGTTTTTTCATTAAGATTTCTTTGAACCTCAGAATTGCAAGATAGGCAGTTGCTTTCTGAACTCAACAGAAGTTCTTCAAAATGAAGAAGATTTTATTATCTGTTGAAACAATTAATTATAATATTAAAATGAGGTTAATAGGAACAGTTGTGCCCTAATGAAAACTGTATTGTGAGAATGAAAACATGCTTTCCATTTTCTGAGGTAAGTGAATAGAGAGAGAAGGAGGGGACTGAGATAACAGACCACCTGAGAGAGGAATATTAGTGCAAGAAAGATGCCACAGTTGAAGACGTACCACAGCATGTTGTGTTAAACTGTAACCAATGAAAGCTGCAAGTTTAGAATATATTACAAAACACTCTTGACATTGATTCTTTGGGGATTATTTTTCATCATATGTCTCTGGTATTTGGCAATCAGTCAGCAACTGCACTGCGGCACATTTGGTTCCTCTCCCCACAACGGAGAGCTCAGAAGCTGAACGTTTATCTGTATCCTGCTTTCAGCTTCAGGGATAGAGGTAGTTTTCAAGTCAGCAGCTCATATTTCAGGGCTGTGTTTTGGATTTAGGATGAGAATAATGTTGATAACATGCTGATGTGATGTTTTGGCTGTTGCTCAGCAGCGCTCATCCTGCCAATGACTTTTCAGTGCTCTCTGCTATGCTAGCAAGAAGGGGAGCAAGAAGGCAGAAGGGAGCACAGCCAGTTTGGTGACCCAAACTGACCATAGGGATATTCCACACCACAGAACCCCATAACCAATATATAAACTGGGGGAATTGGTGGGGACGGGACAATAACTGCTGGGGGACAGGCTGGGGACAGGTCAGTGAGTGGTGAGAGATTGTACTGGGTATCACTTTTGTGTCTTGGGTTTTATTCTTCTGTCTTTCTCTCTCTCCTTTTCATAGTAATTATTATTATTTTTGTTTTTATTATTATCCTTAATGTTATCATATAGTATTTTACTTCAATCATTAAACTTTTATCATCTCAACCCACAAGATTTTCTTTTTCCTCTTTGATTCTCCTCCCCACTGGGGGTGAGTGGGCAGCTCTGTGTTGCTTCACTATTGGCCAGAGCTAAGCCACAGCAATCCAGCACAAGACTGCTGCAGATATTCCCTGAATTTGAGCACCCCCCGTAAAATACCAAGGAGAAACCTTCACTGATTCTGTCTTTGAACTTGAGCCTAATATAAGCTTGGACCTTGTTTAAGTTCAGAAATACAGAGTCCTATATCTGAGATGCAGTAACCCCACGCACAAGGGAAGGCTGGGGCTGGCTGCTAAGAAGGCAGCCCTGCAGAAAAGGATCTGAGGGTCATGGTGTATCTGTCAAGCAGAAGATACCACCGTGTCTTGCAGAAAAAGCCAACTGTGCCCTGGGCTGTGCCAGCAAGAGCACAGCCAGCCAGGTGAAGAGTTGATGCTTCTCTCTGTCTGGCAAGGGCAAGGCTCCATGCAGTCACTGGATCCAGGCTGGAGTTCCCCAGTCCAAGATGGACCTGGGTATACTAGACTGAGCCCAATAGATGCCACTTAGCTGGCTGGGGCCCAGGATCAGAGAGAAGGAGCCAATAAGAGAGTTGTGTCATGGCACTTTCATATCGCGGTGTCACATTCTCATCCTTGCCTTGGTTTTGTACTCTTTATGATACCAAAGCATGTTGGAAAATTTCCCAGTCATGTGGCAGTAAGTGCACTGTGGTGGATCCTGAATGTTGGATCATACCTAAATTTAAGTTGAAGAGTGTGATTCAGTTATTTTTGCTTACAGTCGTCTTGTTTTATAATTAAGGAACGATGTTGTTACTAAGTAGTTCTGAATTGAGGACTCTATTGAGAAGACCAGTAAGTCCTAGGACTATGATAGTGCACAAGACAAAGGAAGAACAAATCTAAGATGCAAGGAGATTGTTGGTTGATTCAGTTAACCAAAGGAAGGAACAGCCTTTACACTGAGACTGATTGGTTTTGTATCAAAGTTAGATTTCCCATTCCCATACATAGCAGTGGCATTTGCTCACTGACAAGTGCCAGAGTAACCCAAGCCTTACAGATGTCTAAGAGAGAGCAACAGGTATAGAGATAGACTGTAGAGAGATAGACAGGTATTTTCTTGGTATTGACATGCCAAATTTCAGGAAAACAAACATACTGAAGATTTTATACTTGAGATAGCAGAGATGACAGGATGATGGAATTTCCTATTTCTGAACTTTAGATTTAAATGCTTTATCTGTTTTGGTGTAAATAAACAGCAGAAATTGAAACCTGTGATCACAAAACACATATGAACACTATGCGAGGAAATATGAAAGTAGCTTTTTTTTGGCTGAGGTAGTTTAGAAGTACTCTGGTAGTCTACACTCCAACTTATTAGGGAATATTAAAAGACAAGACAAGAAGGGGAAAATGCCACACAATTGTACATCAAAGTTCAGGAAAAAGTCTCCATTAAATCTTTATCTCAAGGTAGCATTACTTTCAATAACAGTTTATGCTTTAAAAGTCACTGTGAAAATGAGATCTTTTCTCCCATGCTTGTTGTATTGAAAAAAATAACCAAAGAAAGGAAAATAACCATATCTCTGAGTTTCCTACTAGCAATCTATGTCAAGGCAGAAATCTCAGTCCCTGCTTAAAAGGATGTGTCCTTCACTGACCCATGACTTGCACGGGTAAGGAAGCTGTAGTTACCTGCCATGGGCCCAGGTACCCCTAGAAATCCATCCCAAAGCAGAAGGCACGTGCTGAGGGAGATTTCAACCAAGATTAAGGATGGATTAATAGTTATGAAGTGTAGTAGCAGGAAAATCAAGGCCACGTGTTGAACTTGGACCATCTGCTCAGGGGCAGCAAAGGAGCAGCGCCTCATCCCATGCCGACAGCTCACTCCTTGCCTGGGTGGGTCCCCTCTGTGTCAGCACCTTAAAGCCATGGGGAGCTTCAACTGGCTCTGAAGAGCCCAGTTAAACATGACTGGCACTGTCCTCAGGTGCTGCAGCTCAAAACCACCCTTTCTGCAACACTGAATTTGCCTCTTTCCAGGACAGCTGCTGCAGATGATGCCCTTGACCCATCTAATTCCTGACCCATGCGCCCAGGAGTTATTTGGAACAATGCTGAATCTCACAGATGACAGCTGCACAAAAGGCCCGTGGCATTATGCCAGTGTAGAGGACTAAGTTCCTGGGAATATTCCCTGGCACTTTGCTTACACAGTCTATGTGGTAGACTGCTCCTCGAGGAACAGGACCTGAAAACTACACCCTCACATGAACAGTATAACTTGCTAATACTGGAAAGGCAGAAAATACTAAAATTTCAGTTTACTACCACTTTGTCCCTTATTCTAAGAATATACTTCTTGCACATATCTAGGAACAACACTTGAAGATTTTTTTTAGGCTCTTGTCCCTGGACATTTTATGCTGAGAAGTACTATACAGAGAAGCACCACAACCTATTCTACAATCTAGCTGCAGATTATTCATACAAATGAACTGCAGAATGACTGTCATTTATGTTTTAGTTGAAAAGATTCCCTAAGGGAATAACCAGTTCCTTTTGGAGAAATAAAATTTGCAATGCAGTTCTGTCTGTATGGGCACTTCAAATTTCCTGCAGTATAGTCCATGGCTTTACAGACAGGGGGTAATAACTTTCATAATGAGTAATACAGCTTGCAAAATAATCATTATCAAACCTTCATGCAAGCTGATCTTGTTAGCTCCATTTCAGACAACGGAGTTTTATAATAGCCTAAAAAATTTAAAGGCTTTACTTTTCTTTAAAAAAAAATAAATGAATCCCACTACTATTGCTGTGGAAATTTACTACTCATTTTGTGGTAATTAAAATCTTTCTGATTAATAAGTTCATAGCATCATCAAAGAAAATTCAAGCACTTAAAGTACGGATATTACAACGTCTGATGACAGCCATTTAGTCACAAAACTATTTTGGTGACAGCATTTTAGTCATAAAACTATTCTGTATTTATTTTTAAATTAATTATAAAATACAAGTTATGGGCAGCAACAAGAAGCTACAAAACAAAACCTAGAAAATATGCAAGTAGAAAGATGAGCTGCTTACACTGTTTCATTGTTGCATTATGAGACCACTTGTAATAAAACACCAGATTTAAAGACTAGTTCTCTAAACCTTTGAGTCACTAAGATTATTAATTTTGTTGTGTGCATTTCTTGGTGATCCATCCATTGCATCCCTTCCAGTGCTAAAAATATTGTCATTCTACTGGTACGCTGCCAGCATGTCAAACTCAAACCAGTGACATCAGCCCTATTTCCCTCACTGAAAAGTACTTCAGTCTCACTATGTAGTTTTCCAGAGCAGCAATTTTGACATGGTGCTTCACAGGCTACTTCAACTATGTTCTTTGGAAGGTAGATGTGTTTGGACAATGTTCTCAGACACATGGTGGAATTCTTGGGGTGTCCTGCATAGGCACAAGAGTTGGTCTTGATGCTCCTGATGGGTCCCTTCCAGCTCAGCATATTCTATGATTCTATGATTCTATGATTCAACACAGAAGCTCAGCCCTTCACCGGGAATTGCACTGTATTAGTCCATAAATCTGAAATGATGATAAACTATCCACACAGGACTCTTGCCCCTCCTCTTCCTCAGTCCCCTATGTGCCACCAGTGCTTGCTTTTTCAGAGTTTGTCCAAAGTAGCTACAAAATATGCTCTGTAATTTGCTCCCTTGACACTTCCAGTAAACGGTGTTTCTTTGCAGGGCTCTGACAAAGTATCCACCAAGCAGCACAAACAACCTAGACCTTTCTCAAACAGCCGTATAGGATCCTAGACTGAGAAGTCATGGGTAAACATGTTGGTTTAAGATTCAAAGTAACTTGTTTCAGTTGTGTGGAAAGGCTGAAGTTCAAAGCACACTGAGCATTCGGTTTGGCTGTCAGCTCAGCAACTCTAAAATTGCTTCAAATAACAGCAAAGAACTTGGGGTTCTGTGAGCAGAAAAAATTCTTCTTCCAAACAGAAGGCCAACATACATGCAGCTACCCATCTGATATGTTCATACCGGATGTTTTTATTTGCAAGAATATTTAAAAATTCTCTCAGGTCATTGCACACATAAATTTTCAGAAGTCCTCTAATCACTACTCAGTTCTGAATAGAAGAATAGAAGGGTGAGACTGGCCTCTTTGATTCAAAATGATCTAAAGATGTTAAACAAATGTGGCTATGACAGTCTGTAAAAGTCAGGGAACTACTTTTAAAAATTGTGATCTGGTAGTAATTCATCAAACTTAATATGGTCTGCTCCTCCAACACTTGCAAAACAATACAATGAGAGTGTAAAATATGTTTCTTAACTATTCTTCTGGTCTGAAGAAGCAGGAAAATGTATAAACTTTCTCATATGAAAGCAGCTATTTCTAATGCTATGCAATACTTACAGTGCTTGTACTATGATAGTAATTGAAGCAGATTTTCATGTCAGCCATGTGAGTAATTATGCTAATATATCATGGTCAGATAGAAATTGTCAGATAGAAATATGAATTTGTGTTGTGGTTTTAGGTTGCGTAATTTGAAATTAATGACACGAGCATTTGTCCTGTGTGGTGTGAAGATCCCTCTTTTTCTGTCTGTGTGCTGTGCACCTGGAGCTGTGAAGGAAGGGAGCCCCTGCAAAATCCCATCCCTAACCCTAGTCTGTTTGACAGGCATCTTTGGGATTGATTATCACTTGCTCATTTATACAGTTCAGCAGCAAGCCGCCTCATAATTTACTCCACAGCAGAGGACTTGGCCCCTGTGCCCCAAGCCATCAGAGGCTTCGGACATTGCTGGAATTGAAGCCCTCCCTGTTCTCAGTGGCTTTCCATCTAGTGTCCCAAAGTTTGAAACGCTTTAGCCCAGTAAATATTTCTGAGACACAAGACACTAACTTTTAGAGTTTCATGTGCCATGATTTATGATGACAAAATAATTCAATTTTGTCATTTGCCCTTCATTTATGAACTCTGTTAATTTCTTTAACTCATCTTCATCTCCCATAAAGGTTATGGCCTGGCATAAAATAAAAGAATATACTTTCCAACATTTTTACAAATGTTTGTTCATATTTTTAAATATTCTTTATAGTAGTCAATCACATTTTGAATGCTGTTAGTTGCTTGACCTCTAGAACTTCCTTCAACAGCAATTTCCTCAGTCTAATCATGCTGCATAATGAAGTCTCTCGTGTTCATTTCAAACTCTTGCCTTTGTTCAGTAAGTGTCCTTCATCTTTCTGATAGGAGATGCAGAGAATATATATTTCCTCATTATTACCCTGAAGTGACTATTTTATATATAACTGCCACTTCTTCCTATTTCTCTTCCTCAGTAGTGCCTATCCCATAATCAAAGTCAGCATAGGCCATGTGCCCCAACAGATTTATGAGAGACAGATGGCACCAGTGTGAGTTTGGCATCCAGCCCTACTTTTATCCTGTTTTCTTCCTGTATATGCAGATCATATGTTCTTCCTTTCTCTTGCAAGAGAGACAGGTCTGAAATCCAAGACAGCTGAAGATGTTAGAATCAGAGAATGCATTAAGGAATTAAAACCATCAGTTTTATCTGTGTACTAAAGTGGAAAGTACTGTTCCTAGGGTAGCAGTTGCAGTATCCCTGAGCTTTAATCACCTCAATTTTCACTGCTAGTTTCAAATGAACTGCCACCTAAAATGCTACGAGCATGCTACTTCTGCAGGGAGTATAATTTCTTTGAAAAAAGAGATTCTGGACAGAGAAATGCTTCCCTTGCCATCAGTTCTCTAATTAGGATAAAACCCCCTAAAGATACAAGTGTATGTTGGGGTCCAAAATACTCCAAGGGACTCATTGTTATGGGTTTTTTGATGTGTATTTTCCATTATTCTTTAAATGCCTTTCAATAGTGCCCAGTATAATTTTCTCCATAATTTTCCCAGGAATTGAGGTTAGATTAGCATGTCTGTAGTTCCCTGGGACCTCCTTCAAGCCCTTCTTGTAAACTGAAATAACATTGGCTAGCTTTCTGTCAGAAGGAATCTCCCTACAATCCCAAGACCCATGGTAGATGAATTTATCAATTTTTATTTGTAGCTTGTTAATTTTTATTTATTTTTTAATCAAGGAGATTTTTCAGAGAAAAAAAGAATTCCTTCGATGTGATTTATTTCAAAATCCTTCTGCATTCAAGATGCCTCTGCTTTTATTTGCCCTCATGGTTGCTTTTGGAAGTAGTGTTTTCAATCGACTCATGTCACCTCATACAAACTCACTTGAAATGTTAGGACCATGTTTGAAGATTCTTTCTGAAACTTGGAATTAGATATTGGTCAGGAAAAGGTGATTTTTTTGTTTGTTTTAGTTAATTTGAGGGAAAGAAACTAATGCTTTCTTTCATTTTGTAATAATATATTTTATCAGAACCTTTATGTATTTGCCAGTACATGGAGTCAGGGCCCAAGCTCTTTGTGGCTGTCTGTTCTCTAGTACTGAGAGGGGAGAGAAGCACACAATATTACTTCACCGTTTCTCCTCCTCATAGATGTAAGCAAAGGGTCCATTTTTAAAGGCTTAATCTCTTAATTAAATGGCTTAATCTCTTTGGTCAGATGGACCCACTAGAGGGCTTAGCCCACATCCTGACATTCTCATAACAATTCGTCCCCTAGCCTCTTTGTGACTGGATCCTCAAAGTTGTTTAAAATCCCGTTTCCAATCAGATTGCGTTTGTGGTCTAAACATGGTCTCTGTTCCCAAGACCAGGCATATTCAGGGGGTAAGAAAAGGAAAGAATCATCTAGGATTCATTAATTTTTGAATGCTTCATCTGAAAACTTCTTCTCAAGGCTGAATAGAACACTTGTGCAAATGCACTCCAGAAGGCTATTTGCTGTCTCTGTAAATTGGTGTGAAAGTAAGGAATCATTGTGTCAATTGACACAGAAAAAGAAATCACTGCACAAGTTCACAGGCCCAGCATCAGCCAGGACGTGGCTTACACATCACAGCTCATTCATGCACATTTCTACCGCTCAGACAGCTGCAGTTAATGAGCTGGATACCAGAGACAGCAGCTCATAGCTTGTCTCTAGGTAACATGAAAATTCCCATCCTTTCTGTTCTTTTTTTTCCATCTTTGTGGTTATTTATACACAATTACCTATACTGCATGCAGAACAGTGTATTGTTATTGCTGCCAGATCCAATTGTGTGATATCCA
This sequence comes from Tichodroma muraria, assembly GCA_013390105.1. Taxonomy (NCBI): domain Eukaryota; kingdom Metazoa; phylum Chordata; class Aves; order Passeriformes; family Sittidae; genus Tichodroma; species Tichodroma muraria. Next base: position 11,234 of record WAAG01000349.1, read on the forward strand.
GGAAATTCAGGCACGAACTACAGCTCTTGCTGCAGAAGTACAGACCAGAAAGGATTCTGCTCAAAAACATCAGCACAGATGTTCACTATGAGAATAAGGCAAGTGGATCAGACAGACAAACAAGGGGAAACAAGGAAACAATGAGTCAAGAAAAGGAGTTTATGTCTTTTCTATATTGTGCTGACTGGCTATCTAGGTCACAGAATCTTACCTCACTTTCAAGTAGCTGTAGGCTTAGGCTGTCCATTAGCAGCCTTGTCACCCAACCTATCAAACTCTGCTACCTCCACTGCTCTTCACATTCCATATGTTTAGCCCCACTTTGGAACCTGTTTATTACACTTTCCCCAGTTTCTTGATAAGTTTTTCATACTGGGAGCCACACACCTGTGGATGGACATGAGAAGCAGTGCTGGAGAGAAGGGCATGCTATCTGCCTTGGACCTGCTGACAGTGCTAAAGCAGCCTGGGATGTGGGTGCTGTCCATCCAGAGTCCCAGGTCTTTGAAAAATGATGGTTGTACAGACACATGGTGACTTAGAAAAATTGCTGTCACAGCTCAGCTGGATAAGAAGGAGCTGCAGGAAGGTCACACCAAGTTTGGGCAGAGCAGGTGTGACGAGGCCTGGCAAACAGTACAGAGCTCAGGGCATGCTATTAGCAAAAGCAATACCATGTTACAGGGCTACATGGTTATAATATGACACACATATTGGTATGAAATTTCTTTTCTTCCTTCCCATCCATCTCCACCTTTCTCAGTCCCATGACTCTCCCTCTGTAGGATATTTTTCGAGGGAAAGATGTTAGAAAATGTTTAGACAAATATTTCAGAGAGAAAGCTCTGTGTGTTTTTGTGACACTGATTTTCTTGCTCTTTGCTACCTGAACCAAAGTGAACAGGTATAACGGCCACCAGGCAAAGCCTTTAGTCAGCAGGGTCTGAAAGGTGACCCAGTCACTGCCAAGATGTGTGCTTTGTCATGTATTTGACACACCTTTGAAATTAATGACCCTGCAACACAATAAATCTGCACATTTGTTTTACAAAAGTAAATAACAGCTATGAATCTTTTCTGGAGAATGTTTTACTGAAGCCATAAAACGTCTGCTTCAGAGCAAATGCAAAGTAAGGCCAAGTACCCCTTCACACTGCAGAGCCCAAGCCCTGAGCACCACTATGCCAGGCAGCCACAGTGCAGGAATGCCATCTGCAGGGCAGCCTGGCATCTGGCTTCCTAGAGGCTGGCAGCCTCCTGATCCCCATGGATGTCTTTCAGAAATATTTCTCTTGCTCTTGCATTGTCTAGGTATTCAGATGCCTGGAGGGGTTCCCAGATTCTGTGTCTGCACTGTCCCTATAAAAAGGCTTGTTGTCTTTTATTGCCCTGGAGCTGTAAGTGACATAAAATCATAAAATTGTTTGTATGGGAAGGGCCCTTCCAGACCACCTAGCTCCAACTCCTCTGCCATGGGCAGGGAGCCCTCCCACTAAATCAGGTTGCTCCAAGCCCCATCCAGCCTGGCCTTGGACACTTCCAGGGATGGGGCAGTCACAGCTTCTCTGGGCAACCTGTGCCAGGACCTCCCCACACTCACAGGGAAGAATTTCTCCTCAGTATCTCATAGGCCACATGCAGAAACACACATACAGTTTACAGCCAGAGATTTACATAACACTATTAGCATATCTAGCATGGAAAACAGACTTCTTATTTTTTAAAGTTTCAGTGACCCTTACTTGAGTGCACAGCCTTGTTTCAGCTGAAAATGCTTGCAAGGGAAGCATAAGAAAAAGACAGTAAATGCAAAGGGATCTGCAAAATCATGAGTGATCTAAAGAGCTGAGGTTCTCTTTGTTGAAGAATAGATTGAGATAGTGAGGAATTATTTTGGAATTATTATGGGTCATTTTCCCCACTTGGTCCTTTCCATTAAATGCACTTGCATGAGCACACCCAGCATCACAGACCCACACTGGTAAGATACCAGCTGTTAGGCAGCTCACAAAACCTCACAGAGGTGTTCCAGTTCCTCTCGGATGAAGTCAACAAGAAAAAGAACATAACATCAGTGGGTTATAAGTCTCTTTTACATTCACTTTTTATTAGCACTTGCAGCATGAAACAAGATAAGAAAAATGGGGACAGAATTTTTCAATGCTGGAAGGAGAAGACAGAAGTAAAAATCACTCCATGAAGAAATAAAAAGAGCAGAAAGTGCTGGAATAGAGGGCAAAAATTATAAAAACAGTAGTTGCACTTGGGAGGTGGCAAAAAATGACCACGCATATGGTGTGCTGTCTTCACACGTAGGTCAGCATTCCACAAAAATAAAAAGGTATATTAATGCAGAAACCAAATTCAGGAACACATTACTTAGGAGCAACTGCGTATCCCTACATGAAAATACACCCATGAAAACCAGTGAGTAACAGTAGCAGGGTTTGGCAGTGAATTTACTTTGCACCTCTCAACCCATGAACTTCCCTGTTTTGTTCTAGATTTTTCAATATGAAGGTGCTGGTCATATGATTGCTCTGTACTGCACATATGTCCCTCACATGCAGAAAGCTGAGCTTTACACAGGATGATGGTCAAAAGCCACTGTGGTTGTCCTGCACCAACTACCACAGGCTGCTCCTTCTGCCATGATGAATAAATTACCCCCCACTCAGGTGGACCTCACCCCCTGCTTATAATTTTCACCCCCAGCCTCATAATTTTCACTCCATCTTGTTCCCCCATTTTTTCCCATGTGAAGAAGCCAGTTGTGACCAGCTCCCTGGGGCAGATCCCTGTGTAGTTACAGTCAGAGCTGGCAGGTTGATGTCTGAGGAATCTGAGGAGAGGGACGGTGGGAACTGCCTTCTGTCAGCATGGGTGCCCAGCAGCCCTGCATCATTTTGTTCATGTACTGAGAACCCAGGGCATACCACAAAACAGGAGACATTCCTCAAGAAACAACTGAAGTAGGCCAAGAGCAGAGCAAGGAACCAGAGTGCAGTTCTCTGAGTCAGTGATAATCACACCAAAGATCAGGCAAACTGGATAGGCAGAGTGCCACAGACTGGAAAGCCAAAGTGTTGTAGTGCACTGCATTGTCAGACACATTCATTTGCTGTCAGATCATGTCAGAGCAGAGGCAAACTCCCCCTGACAACTATGAAAATGCTTCTCTTCTCTTCCCAGTCTATTTCTTGAAAGGATGAGCATCAAATCTGCATAGTCTGAGCCTGCTTAATCTTGCAGCATGCCACTGTGCTGCATGTCTGAGGCACCTGTCTCAGCAAAATCCTGCCAGTTATCTGCATCCTGGGGAAGCTGGACCATGCTGAAAACAGGTTACAGGTGGCACCAGGCTGTGTTGTGTCACCTCACACTCTCTTCCCCACTTGGACTGCTTTCCTAATGTCTTGTGTCTCAGAGTTGCACAGCCTTATTAAATCATAGAGAACTGAAAATATTTATAAACTGACCTAACTCGTTGCAAAGCGAATACTGGCCATACATTATTCTGCACCCACTCAGCTAAACTGCATGCAAAACCTCACAATGAAGTTTAAAAAGTTGCAAGTGCTGGAAAATATCCATGTAATTCTTGTGCAGGGGTTTCAAAGCTGGATACAGTACTTCAGGTAGGATCTCACCTGAACAGAGGAGAGCAGCCCAGGTCACAGTTGGTTTCTGGGTTGCCAACACATGCAGCTGGGACATATCCAGTCTCAAATCCACTATCACTTTCAAGTCCTCCTCCTTTGTAAACTTCTGAGGCATCAATCTGCATTACTCAGCACCTTGCTTCCTCCAGCACTACACAAGCTGGCTGAGCACCAAGCCACGTCCTGGGAGCAAAGCAGCATATCCTACTGCAGCTGAGCCTCTTGCTATTCCCCACAGCCTCCCAGGGGCTGCTGCAGGGTCTCTCCCTATACACACATGGGATTTGGGTGGTTCTGCAGGAAGGACAGTGGGGCTACATAATGCCCATGAGGCAGTGGGAAACCTGGCACTGACTCTGGTTATCTCCTCCTGACCATGTCAGTCCTTGACTCTTGAGTTGCAGGGAGGGGTTGAAACAGCAAGGGCTGGGATTCTGGTGAGCTGCTCCGGGTTCTTTATTCCTTTAATCTTAATGAATACTGTTTCTCTTTTTCCTGTTTTGTACAGAGGGTAAGAAAAGTTAATCCTAATAATAATATATACAGGATTTTATAAATGAATATATGAATTATGAAAAATTACTCAATTTTTCACCCAATGTTAATTGAACAAGTTTCATAAATATAGATCATATATGTAGCTGAATAATTTAGAAATGCTTACCATTGTAATTGGTGGCAATCAAGGTGTGTGTCTATGAATATTCATACAGTATCGAGATAAAATGACAAATAATGAAAATGTTACACTTTGAATGTTAATGACAGAGCTTAATTCTCAGTTACTATGGCCTTTACAAATGTATTTGTTAGCTTGGAAATGTCATCATATCCATAGTACTTAATCTGATAATGCATATTTTTATTTTTACCATGTAATATTGGTCATAAGGTAGAATTTTCCAGTGATTTTTATTATCTTTGCTAAAGGATTAAAGTACAGAGGTGATTGTTTAAATGCTGATTTTTGGAATGTATAAATTATGAACAATATTTCTGTAAGATAAAGTTACCACAATGTGTTCAAAAAGAAATATTTTGCATTTTATTTTCAACTCTATTCAATCTAGATAAATTTAATATGCCTTTTTTCATCTCTGTGTCACGAGGCATAATGAAGTATTAACTTTGTACATTTTTTGTTCCTTGTAATGAGCTGAAGTGTTTGTCTCCTCTGGTAAAAAGGAGGCTGAGAGGCAACCAACTCATGGCTCCCTGCAGCTTTCTGAGAGGGACACATGGAGAGGGAGGGGCTGAGCTCTTCTCACTGCAATCCAGGGACAGGATGCCTGGGAATGGCTGGAAGCTGCACCAAGCGAGATTCAGACCAGACATTAGAAAGCATTTTTTTACTGGGAGGGTGGGTCAAACACTGGAACATGCTTCCTAGAAAGACAGTTGATGTCCCAAGCCTGCCCGTGTTGAAGAAGCATTTGGACAATGTCCTTAACAGCACTCTTTAGCTTTTGGTTAGCCCTAAAGTGATCAGGCAGTTGGACCAGATGATCATGGTAGGTTCCTTTCAACTGACCTCATCCTCATCCTCATCCT